>JAODGC010046974.1:0-22523 GCA_027574925.1 Ecitoglossa quadriceps | reverse complement strand
TTTTCATTGCGTGAATCTCATCTTTCCACCGTATCATCAATAGAAGTGTTCAAATCACCCAGCCAACGTTTTTTTATGCCTAGGACCTGCTTTTTATTGGCGTTGATATCATTTCCTAAATTTACGATGACATATTGACAATGGATCTTTATATTTTTATAGTGAAATATGCATATTCTGTGCTTGGAATGCTAAACTGTTGTGTTTAAATATTTCTGCCATTTGGTTGTTATTTTATGCATGCAATTAATGTAATTGTTGGCTGGAAATGAATATAAAATACGCAGAATTTTATTTGGGATATTGTTTATTATGTAAAATATACGTTTACCTTTTTTATTCCTAGCAAAAGCGGTTGAATATCAATTTCAGTTACAAAGATGTATTGGTTTTAATTTGACAATACTATGCATTGCGCATTGGAAAGAAGTCGGAGAGTAAATGAGCAGAGAGTGCGTTGCGACACCTGTTTATATTCAATAGGCAAGAGTGGGGAGAACGCCGTGCAAGTCGCGCGGTGTTGTACTCCCCTCCCAATTCTCACATCGCTTCGCTGCTCTGTTCACGCTAGTACGTTACTTTCTTGTGAGTACCACATGAGATACTTTCTACAAATGTAAATTGCATAGCAAATGGATCGCATAGAAAAATCACGTTCATCACGTACAATCATAAACTCTGTGCATCTGTGAAATAGCTGATGATACAAAATATGGTTTACATTTGCGCCGACGCCCAGCTACAAATATAAATTTATGTGAGCTGTAATTGAGTCAGAAGTCGTACAAGGACAAAGACGTGCTCCTGTCAGAACGTGGAAGCAAATCAATAAATCACGTACGCATTACATGTCTCGATGCCGTTTTTCACCGCTGCATTTGATATATGTGTGTGCGCTCTTTTTGTTTGCATCTTTTCATCTGGCACCATCATCCAACGTTTGGAATGAGTGGAAATATTCCCGCTGGGACCACACGTTGCTTAGCACCTTGACGATACCAATCAAAAACATAGGACTATATTCTAGCTGTGCATTTTTTCTCAAAGGGACGTATGGCAATTAATCAACCACAAATCACAAGTTTCTTATTTATTATACAAAGATACGTTAATATGATCCAACCGAAATAAACCTCAATTCAATCTCACCTGAAAGAGTTACAAGATAATATATTGCATCGACATAATGGAGCCAGCTTTCCAGTTGAGAAGAGAAACATGGAAGAACTGTTTGGACCCCAAGATACAAACAATTTGGACATTTTCATATTTTTCAGGGTGCGTTAATTTTTTTTATGGGACTAATAGAAACCTCAATGCTTAGAGATTGGTGTCAAGCCATTTACCAAACTGTGAAGCCCATAAAGGAATGAATTATATTTTTTCAGTTCGGCTAGTACTAGTCTGCAGTGTATTAACACTAAGGTAATTTGTCAAATACTACTTACATGAATATCCCATTGTCAGTCACATTGTCAGAATGCAGATATTTTCAGGTGTCAGAAAAACATCCAGCAACGAGTAATTAACATGGAGATGACTGTTAACAATATTTCAAAAAATAGCCTTAATAACCTCGCAGACAAGCCATTGGCATAATTTGTCAATAGTAAACGTGCACTGACAACAAACCCCGAAACTATTCATGCAGGCCCAGAAGTCCTGAACATGATGAAGCACAATTTCTAAGCAAGACGACTTATAAAGACAAACTCTCTCTGCGGGCGTAATGATATCGATGCAGACTATACAGACATGGGTTTTGATCGTAGTCTGGTCGCGAGTGTCCCGATTGGAATCCGCCGGCGTGCTGATCCACACCATCGGCACTGGTGCGCGACCGGCGCAACTCCAGGTTGTCACAAGTAACTACACTTGAGCGTGATGCATTGTTGCGATGTGCCTTATGATTAATATGCGTGCGAGACATGAGAATACGGTCTGGTACTGTCAGGTAAGCTGGGGATAAACGAATTCATCATCGTAATATAGGCGTGGTTGTGGGCACACCAAACCAAAGACAAATGAGTGACGCGCAGAGAATTCAAACTTGGATAAATGCATCAACTTGTTTCTGTTCCTAATTCTGTAAAGGGTGATGGCAGGTACTGAATCTGATGTGGGTAATTTTTATGAATGCACATATTATTTTAAAGCATTAGATGGCATTTAGATCTTATCCCAGCACAAGAGTGAAATAGTAACTGAATAGCGATTGTGTTGCGGAACTCTTTATATACAAAACCGAACGGTGGGGAGTGCTCGAGTAGGTTAACGTAAGACGCATGTGCGAAGTCCATGCGTCATGCTCCCTCCTCCTCTATACTGGTCACACATTCACGTTGCTACTTGCATTTTCATACACGTGTTTTATGCAGTGTGGAATAATATTTTTTGTTTCACATCCAAAAAGCTTTTGCTCTGCTTTAAGAAATCAGGTCCAACTTTAGGTTTGTCTGGAGAAGTCTTTTCTTGTTGTTCCTAGCCATTAGCAATGCCACACCGACAAAACAATGGTAAACGCGCCTAATTAATTCGAAATTTATTAACATTTCCTTTGTTTGGCCACCAAGCGCGTGGAACCAATTCCAGGATTTCATTATGTCGCCGACGAATAACCCATGTTGCCGTGTCGAGTTGGAATGTCATTTCATTGTTACGTGTAGAACGTAATTGCAGAGTACTTAGAACCTCAAAGAGTGCATTTTACGACAAGTTTGTTATTTCCTTGGTCGCACATTGCCCGTTGATTACAATGCGCTTACAATTTGGAACATTAATTATGTCCGACACGTTTGAGGCACGCTTGTGTCTGATAGATGTGTTTTTCTACTTTGTATTCTTCGTTTCTTTTTCTGTGCGCGCGTCAAGCTGGTACCACCTTGCCTGTCCGCACTTAAAAGACAATCAAGCATAATCAAGCGAATCGTTGGCTTGTTTGGCTTCTTGCTTGCTTCATGGACAGGTGCCAAACGAAAAAATCTTGGAGATACCACAAAAGATGAGAAATGAAATGCATCCAGCACTGCAGAATTCGTAACGATTTTGCAATGCACTTTTTTCATGGTACCATTGGTTGGTTGGCTGATGTCATTGTGAGCTTAAATACGTTTCAATAAGAAACCTATGACTGCCTAAGAGTACAACACAAAACGTTTTGTTGCGTTCACTTCACATGCGCCTCCATGGCCCATACAAAACCAAATTGGCACACGCATTTTAGACCTATGGGACATTGCAGACAAGTCGGCAAGAACAATCTTCGCTCCAGTCAAAAGAGTGTGTTCACGACGACGTGTTCAAGGTACGACAACCCCAGTGATATTTATAGGATAAATTCGGCTTTCATTTGTCGTGGCATAAAAGAGCGTTTTAAGGGTGAATGGGACTGGTGAATAGCAGTGAAAAATTTTACGTGGGCAACTAAATTGCCCCATGCATTGTCCGACTCAATGTCAGCATTTCAGGCATCAAAGTATGAGGAAAAAGTGAAAATTACGAAAATATCCGCACGCATGTCTTACTCGAGGAACAGCTGCGTTTAACTAAGGCATATTTTTCAACTCAACTATTCCCAATAGTTCCTTTAGGACTTCCTATGAAACCGTCTGAATTTAGATTGAGATGGGACTTCCTTCAACAAGTACAAAGCACCACTAACTGAAGTATACCAAACCTATCCATATCCTGTAAATTACCAACTTAATAAACTGCTGGTGGCTCGTGCTCCTGAAGTGGAGGCATGACAGAAACACATGTCGTCGGACTAGGCGGTAAACTGTTTTGTCTATCGTTTTCTTTTCGCATTTAACCCTCGTTGTCGCATTGCTTACTGAAATGTTAAACCTATCGTATATACACAAGTCAATGCGTCTTCTAAGCCCTGCGCCAATCGCAAAACTCTAAAATACCAGACGCACTGGGATAATCTCATAAAATATAAGAATTTATTAAATGGTGCCACGGAAAAATAGGTTAAATAACTGCGAAGCGCTGAAACTGAAAGCCTGGCGGATGTAAGCGAAGCTAAACGAGAAATTGCTTGCACAATTCGAGCCGGACAGAAATAGTTTCTGTAAATGCATCAGAAATTGTTTGGGCAAACTAGACGAGTTGTGGAAAAGTTCGCTACGCGCGCATTAAACAAAACGAATTTGGCACCACTCCATGTGCGAAATGACAAACGTAATCTTATTTTAAAACTGCACTATGACTATTAGACCAAAGTAAATATGAAAATATGCATCCATATGTAACATTCATACACCAACTGTATTGATTCTCAATTAATATCTAACTATCATCATTAATATGTTTTCGAAGAAGCTCCCAGTCATATCCAATGAAGCTTAAGTCAATAAAACTCCTTATTCATTTAATTTACTTGCTTATTTTTCTAATTAAATTAAACGATCATAAATACTACATGCTTGAATGATATGTTTGACCGGCTGCTATCATGTCAAATATATCTTCTAAAAGGTGCTTTTAAAATGTAAATAGAAAAATCGTTGGAGGCGTTGAGTGCAAAGCATGATTCGGAAAATACGCCACTTACACGCGGTGCATGCATATCCTCCTGCATCTTGTTGTAATATCGCATCTGGATCTATATCGAAGACGACGAGGTCGATGATGGTTATTAGAGATTACGGTTATGATAATGTCTGCCTCGAATAGGCAACAGCATTGAATACTTATTCGACAAAACATGGAAAAGGTTTCAAGTCGCCGGCGGATCATTTTATAAATATTCATGTAGCGCAACACCTTTTAATTCAGTTGGGTACGAGAATGTATCTATGTATCAGGTGTATATCAGTTTTGCCTTATCTTGCTGTATAAACATCTATTTTCTGGAGTTATCAGATGTTTCATATCACATTCATATCAAATAGTAAGGAAGTAATTAAACAAATGCCATGAAATAATAGTGAAAATATTACTTGATTATATGAAATTGGTATTTCATCAATCTGTTTCTCTGAATTACTACTTAATATAGCGTTTAAAAAAGTTCTTCGATTAAATAATTCTCTAATTGTTATCGTAACAAATAATTTTACTATTGTTTGGGTATATTGGATGATGATGTTTGGTAGCAAGCGAGATGATAACTGAGGTGCGAAATGCGTTACGACGCGCTTTATATTCAGAAGCAAAGAGTGGGGATCCTTCGAGCAGCACGTTTGCGTCTGCATGTCTCCCCTCTCGACTCTTCTCGACTCGCGTCGGGATGCAGTTACCTACAGTAGAATCCAATGCGACTCGCTCCCACAAATGTATATTGTGAATTTCTGTAAAAATAAATTGATATGCGCACTAAAACAACATCCTATTTAATTTATGTATACATTTCTGATCAATATTTCCATGTTGTAGTGACCATAATGTAGGAGATTTGTTCAATTTTAATTTGCCATTCGTATTAAATTCATCATAATCCCACTTACCCACAACACAAAGCTCATTTAGCAGTACTCGCCAGCAGCGCAATTAGAAAATGTAATTCGGTTGATTTAATTATTCAAACTGTTGTTGTAGGAACGCGTCAGAAAATGCATTGTGTCCCACAGTGGTGGGATCAAAGGAATGAATAACTCTCGTGGGCCACAGCTCTTTTCGGACACGACTAATGCATAATACCATCGTTGGTGACCGCATTTCGCTCATTCACAGTTGTATGAGGGCGGCGGCGCATGTGGTCGGTCAAGAGATGAGCACACTTCTCCGCGCTCCCGGCCTAACACAATTTGCTCATTAGCCCTCGGGTTTGCACTCTGTTGCGAGTACTGTTTCCAGCGCGATGCTACTGTTTGCATGTGTTTTTCCCCGTACCTTCGCCCCCCAAGTGTGTGGTGCTTCACCTACCAAACCACACTTGTTCACACAGCAAGTGCAAAACTTGCCCAAGTATATCGATCACTCAACGGGAAATCAGTATCAACGTGTTGACATCAACATCTCTGAGTTGAGGCGGGTAAAGAAGACAAGGATGATGGAAATATATTAATAATATATTATGTGTATATCAAATCGATTCCAGTACTCTTGTCTTCCTTGTTTTTCGGCTGCCGTTTCCCATTGCAAATGTAACATAAATATTTGCACTTTAAGACTGGCAAACATAGTTAACAAGACTGGAAGACAACTATTCGTTGGCTGAATCGCATGTCTTGTGTTTGTTGTCAGGCGCAAACAGCGGCAGAGGAAACAAGTTTGTTTTCCGTACACTGGCGCCAATGGCGGTGATGTTTACTTGAAGAGTTCCCACAAGGAAGTACTACAAGGGTGCCGCCAACGTCAATCCTCTGGAAAATTTGACTACTGTCTGCTTTATCCCAGCGCAGACACTTGCAATCGCTCCAGCCTGTACAGCCAGACACGGCCATGAGGGTGCAAGTAGGTGTGGGATACAAATTAGTATTAGTAAGCGTTGACGTCTGTGCGAAGGGTAGTGTGACCGCAGCAAGCCGCAAATTCGATTAACGCACCTAATGAAATGTCGTATGCTGAACATGCTGTTGCTACAGCTGAGGAGTCTCTGCAGCGCGCATCACTTTTTATTCGATTACGCTGGAAAATTGCGTAAGCGCTGGAAATTTCCAACACAATTTAATGACTTTACTTCGCACAACTTTATCTCCTGCGAGGGCACATTTTTGCCGTGACGTTATTTATTAAAATTTAATTAAACTCAGCGCGCTGGATAAGTTCGACTAGTGCGCAAACTTAAAATGATGCAAGTTTTTCGCGTTGATTGTTTGCAAGCGCCGCTGTGTGCAATAATGCAGTTATATAAATGATGCGCAAATGATACACGCACATCATTGCGAAGCGTCAGCAAGGCAGGCGGTGTGCCCGACAAAGCACAATTAATCAAAAAAGATAATCAAGCTAAATGAAATTTGCACTGCTGCGGCCGCGTTGGCGCTGCGCTCGAAATAATGTACAATCATTTTGTTACGCCATACAATGTGTCATGAAATTACTCACTCAGTTTTAGCGCATTATTTCTGAATTAAACCACAAATCATCCCAAAGAAAAAATTACGCACGGCTGAAATTACTTGCAAATGACATGGTGAATTCAAAAGCACCACAGATATATTCGGTAAAGATAGTTTACAACTCTCCGATTTGAATTAAAATAAACTTAAAACCCAATCAACTAAAAAAGTGACTAAAACTGTATTATCATTACACATAAATTATATCTGCAACTGTATAATCACTTGTAAGTTTGAAATAAATAATTTGCATTATGCGTTGTTCAACAATACTTCGCAACGCCTAATTATGTGCGGTGTGTTGCATACAGTTGGTGTCAGCATGCTGACACCTCACTGCTAACCTCAAGTCAAGGCTCGCGTCTAGAATTGCAACACCGTGCGATTTTGAACACAAGCTGCCTCCATTAGCTGTCAGCGAGGCGGTATACGATGACGATAAAACAGATTAAACGCAAAACGCCATCTAGGTACGTGACGCCCGACATCAAAGGGGATCACATCGCAGCCATTGATAGATTGCGCTCGATGCGACGATGTTTGCGCACGCAGATGTGAAGATAATCTCGCCTGACCGGAAAACTCAGCCAATCGCAATATCATTCACGGAAAAAACCATTTCCCGTTTGCACACCATGCCTAGAGCCAATATGATTACTTGACTGACATTGGAATATCCGCGAAGCTACCAAGTGTCGAGAACAAAGCACGTACGCAGTGTAGAGTGTAGATGGTGTTTTATGTTTTAATTAAAATTTCATTACGTGTTTGATCTTTCTTTTTCATTATATCATGCATTCAGCTTTGATTATTCAATTGAGAGCTTTAATGTTTAATCCGTGGTTTAATACTTTAATCATCTATTAGTTAATTGGGCACTTTGTTAAAGTAATGGGTATGAAGCAAAAGGGATGTTATCATAAATCTTCATTGTGTTCAATAAATTCAATGCGAATGCTTAATGTACATGGGTAAGTAATCAGGAAGTTGGTTAATTTTCTTTTATTTTAATATTACACTCTAGCAATATAATTAAGAATAATGCAGCTCATTTTATTACTGAGATATGCTTAATTTAGATGTTATTAAATTTAGAACTTTACTTCTGCTCCATGTTCAGGTCCATGGTTCAATCAAGTTACGACGTACGCACGTCGTACAGATGCTCGATGTGAAGTTAGCGATACAACTGTGTCAACTCGCGCCTTCCATATGTAGTACATACGAAATACTACATTTTCTTGCATAACTCCAAAACTAGGTTAGTGGTGTAAATAATTCATGCACCAAATTAAAGCTTATAAAAAATGTAACCAATACTCTTAGTATGAACCTGATACGGATTGAGTAACACTGTGTAAACTTCATTTGATTAAAATCAAAATTGAACTTGGCATGTTACAGTTTATAAATTTTTATAGAAAGTGCCTAATTGAGATGATGAGATTATTATTAAGAGTAAAAAATAATTTTCTTTCATATAGTCTGTTATTTATAAATTACGTGTCATCCTTACATACAGAAATTTGTTACTAACAAAGGAAGGCAGGAACAAAGGAATTTATATTGTCCAAGTCTTTTCGTCAGTCTCCAAGGCCATCATGAATTGTCGCTGGCTGGCATGGCGTTGATTGAAAGTCGCTTTCCTCCAAGGGGACAACTAAATGCACATTTTAAACGAGTCCAAAGAGGGTGTACGTTCAGTTGAGTCATTGCGATTGGTCGAAGATGATACGAATATCGCCACGTCCGAATGTGAGCGACGGGCGCCTTAATATCATGAAATTTTGATTTGCCATTGTTACGTTGCGGTCGCTTAATGCATTTAGCCTGTCTGAGCGCTGGAACATTGCGGCGCGATACAGGCGCATTGTGCATCTCCAAGGGCAGCAGCGGGCATGCCATCAACCTGCGTGGGGAATTCGTCGGCCGCGGATGATTTAAGAAGAAATATGATGTGAGATATGAGTGATTGCAAATGAATGCGCCCCGTCGATGTCGGCGAATGCCAATGTGCCGGAATACTATCAGCGCATTTCGATTAGACAAACACGAAATGAGAGGAAAGCGTAGGGGCCACGAATTTCAACGCATCATTGGTATGGCAGCGGGTCGTACTGATTATAATTGAATCATACATACAGGGTGTGTAGTGTGTGAGGAAATCAAAGGGGAATCAAAGAAGGTACTAGCGCCATCTTGTGGATGGCCTCGTCAATATGGGTACGATTTGATTTTTCTACTTGTTAATACTATGTGGCATTGGCTACAATCGTGAAAAGAAGAAAACCTCAGTGGAAAGCCACTTTTAATTGGAATTAAAAAAGAGTTGGTTGGTTATATTTAAAGGGCTACTACCGCCATTTGATAGGTACTATAGTAGAACGTGGTAGCATTTTACAACTTAGTTCATGTATTTTGTCTTAAGCTACATTTTTGAAGCCTTCGAAAGAAAAAAATACTTTTCCACCCATGAATCAACGCCCATACAATTCTAGCTACACCTACCACACAATCTTCACAAATGACGCCTTTCTCGTTAAACACCATTGAAGAAATTCTTTTATTTACGCCGAAGTTAATTTAAGACCACTATAAGACCTGTTCATTGAGTGCAAATGCAGAGCCCAAGCGCTATGAGCTTTTGTGTGGCCCATGCAAATGCGCACACGCGCCATTGCATGCAAAGTCGAAAAGTGAACCATCATAAATATTCAGCACCCATCCTCGCCTTTCTTATATTCCAGAGCTCACAAACAAACATCTATACAATTAAAATCCATCTTTGAGCCCGGCTCAGTCGGTCCGGTCCTCATTCACAACCGGTGCTTTCTAGCGCCCGTAAAGAGATACACTCAATAGACTTACAGGAATTACAAGGTGCTTTGAAGGACGTCATTTTTACAACGCCAGCCAACTGTTTAGACCCTCGCATGAGCAAGGATTGGGAATTAATTTCGTTCCCTATGTGTGTCATCATTTATCTCGCGCGTCGGCGTTCTATTGTTTGTAAACTGGTGGATGCGTCAATGATGCATTGCTGCAAGGTTCAAGGACGCACTTTTCAAGCGCTCCTTATCTGCGTCGGACGCAGCGGACCTTATTAGAAGAGATTATTCAACACCTACCTTAAGCTGGGACCCAGGCGCTAAGTAGTTGGTCTGACTAAATGATGAATGGAGGTGCGTGCCAGGAGGATGTAAAAACGCGTCTGGATGCCACCAGATGCAAAGAGATATTCGAAATTACAGCCACAGTGAGAATTTCTCATCTCATTTCATCAGTGTGTTGAAGACTGGAAAGTTATGCAATGCCAAAAAAGCTGTAGTTACAACACGAAACACTTGTCCGTCACAGTAACACCATATAGAGGTATTTTATTAAATTTGAAAAATTGCAGTGTCTTTCATCGTGTCACAAGTCCAAGTTTGCAGTGGCAAGCATGTTTGGTTACTTTCAATTAACTAGTCTGCACTTGGATGCTCACTATGTATGGTCCAGAGTGGATGAATGTGAATTGATGTGGGTAGCGGAAACGGTGCGTTAGCGTCATTTAAATAATTGCCACTTCAAAGTATCAAACCAAACACACTGAAAGTCAACGTTTACTTGATGACTGTACAGGAATCCGTTAAGTTGCAATTATTTTCTTTAATGCGGCAGTCAGCAACTTAATTAAATTAAGAGTCTACATTTATTCGCTTCTGAATGTACATATAATTCCTATAGATAAATTTGATGATCACAAGCGCATCACAATGGAACTTCGTGAATTGAAGAAAAAAATTCCATTTCTCCAATTGGTCCCTAGATGGAGCTGTTGTAGATGTCAATATTTGGCGAAGTAGTAATATAGTTCAGTTAACATATGTATACGAATTAACATTTTTATTTATTTAGCATTAGAATTTGTTGTTTGTATTATTAAGATAATATTTGGACTTTTCCTTCTCCTAATTAATAACTGGGAGTTTTTTTCTTTTTTAAAGGTGCTGCCATCTCGTGCGCTGTGGACTAAACATATGTTTTTTTACTTTTATCAATATGTGAAATTCGGTTTTCAGTCGAATCAATTCTTCCCGTGTGTAAAGTGCCAATTTTTAAACGTATATAACAATTTCCCGCCAGCAATCTGTTGCCATTTCAAGTCCAATGCATCTTCTTTTATAATTTTCCATTAGTTTCTTTTCGCTCGCCGTTAACGTTCCTCCCCAAGGATAGTAATAAGCAGCGCATCCCGCTAGTTTTTCACATTGGCACTTGAGAGAGGCGGCGCTGGAAAAGAGCGAAACTACATGTGAAAATTTATCGCCGGCCGCGTTTAAACATACGTAACTCTTGAAGAATTACAGCTCAGGACCGCGCGTGCTTTTACCGCCGCTGCATCCACCGCCGCACAGAAAATGTCTATAAATCTCGAATGGGAGCCGAACCTATTCCATGCGCTTCCGACATGAAGGCATACGGCATGTTATGAAACAAGGGCGCGCGAACACGCGTTCTACGTGGCATAAACCACACGGACGTAATGAGCACGGGAATATCTTGATATGCATTTTTAAAATCGTCTAAAACAAGCAGCAGATTTAATGATGAGGAAAGTATGCAAATTATGATGATATGAAAATATTTACCTGCACTTGTTTTATGTGCATTCCAGAATGCTATACTGGCAGCCCTTCGTGGTGTGCGAACGCAGGAAACATTGACAGTGGCAAGGTTTTTGTTCCAGCGGAAATTTGAGTAGCCAGTTTATAAGTCGGAGGAAAAACTATCAGAAACACATGTTGTCGGTTTATTTTTTCCGCCGCCGCACGTTTTCCCCGTAGAACTACACGGGGGCGGCGTTAAAAAATGCAAGCATAACGTGGCTGCCGCCTTGGCGCCGACGTGGCTCACGTATCGTTCAAATTGTGCCCGTAACAGAGTGCCGGAGTTTTCTCCGGGAAAGAAGCAAGAGACCTCCACAACAGCAGTGTGCGCCAAGATATAATAAATAAAAGCGCACTCGTTGAAGGTTCTCAAGCAACACACATTGCGAACGTGTTTGCCAACCTGAGGGATGGGTGGAATATTAGCCAGCTAAGCAGCACCGAAATCCTTTCGAATAAGAAAATGAGCAAGGCGTAGCGAGGAAAGTTGATGCATGCAAAATGATGTATTGCCGCAGCGGTATAAAAAGCACTTCCGACCTAAGCGCGCATACAGGAGGCACGGAAAAACTGCGTATCCAATCACCGCCTCCGCCGTGATATTTTTTAGCCTTGGCTGCGTAGCACGCGCAGGAGTGTAAGCAACGCAATTTAAGATTGCGTCCATCCATCTTCAGCACTTGAACCATCTTCGTTCGCTATGACGTTTTTCGCGCATATTCATCACAGGGTATTTTCGGCAACAATAACAATTGATGCGAACGTGCTGTTTACTCCACGAGGTAATATTAACCTCAAAACGAAAATGCGAAGACCACTATGTCGAGTGTGTAATCTTACCATGCTGTTAATGTTTGGACTGCGATAGTCATGATGGCACTGGCAAGATAAATAAATCGGAATGCGTGACGATAAATCGTTGGGTGAATGGATCAGTCGAAGATAGATGTGGACTTGATACGCGGTGCCAGTCTTGGAAAGCACAGGCGGCGCTTCCTTGGGTTTTTAGAGTTTAGCCTCTGCAGATAGATCTCTAACGTGTGGAGGATAATCTGAATTGAACTTTTAATGGCTTTCACTATGAAAAACGCTTTTCCAAATGAAGGGAATGGTTGAACGAAACCATCTACCAACGAAATTGGCATGAATACATTAATGGAGTTAGCAGGAATAGAAATTCCTAAATAAGGAAGGAAGATGCGAGCAAGTTCAGTTGAAAAATTATTTGAAAAATAACATTTGTAGTGCATTGGCAATATTTTTAGGAGTAGGTAAACAAACCATATTTCAACACCCCCATCTTTGGATTTTAGCTCAAGTTGACACCAATTGCAAGTTGCAGTTGAGTACGATATTCCTGCAAGTCCCATCACTTGCTAGCATCTTCACCAGCTCTGGCAGGTTGCGAGGGAAAATGAGGAAAATCCATATTGCGTTTTTCATCATCATGTGTCTCGAGGGGTATTAGCTTTTCAATCGCGGCGCACTTTTTGCCACCTACATCGTTTACTCATACGCCATTTGCACAATGCATACAATATCAACGAGAATGCATTTCTTGCTGACTGAAGCAGATTCCTATCAAGTTGCTTCAGACAGTTCTACGCGAGGTGCCCTCAGCAAGAGGA
Source organism: Ecitoglossa quadriceps (assembly GCA_027574925.1). Classification (NCBI taxonomy): domain Eukaryota; kingdom Metazoa; phylum Arthropoda; class Insecta; order Coleoptera; family Staphylinidae; genus Ecitoglossa; species Ecitoglossa quadriceps. Next base: position 9,233 of record JAODGC010046974.1, on the reverse strand, counting down.
TGGTTGCGCAATTTTACAAGTTTTCAATCTAAGCACGTTTGAAACTTATAGCCTTGGAAATATTATATTTTCTACGTGCGATGTGCCTTGGCTGATAGTTTTTGATATAGCGCACTTCTCCTCTCGGAAGTGTAGCTACAAGATTCAATTGAAAGAAAATGACATGAGGTAACAAGGTTTCAGGTTATTTTCCACGACGTGTCGTAGAATATTATTGCTGATGGTAAGTTGTGCAAAGAGCAAGAAACATACTCATTATATTCGTAATTTAATTGGATCTGGAAAGCAGCCATTCATTAAAAGTTGGCTCAGATTAGGTTAGCAACCATTTATTGGATACTGTTGCGTACGCGGAAAGTGGTAGGTCACCAAGTGGTGTTGTTTTGCTTCCAACTGCGTACCCAAGGTTTATGTGGCAACTATTCCAAGTTGTTGCAGCATGTTTGTTCTCTCTCTTTCAAACGAGGGTTGATGTTGACGCTGGGAATTTCCCGAATCAATTTATTTCTTGTCAAACTTTCTTCCTTTGAGAAAAAATTGAACATGTAAACATCCCGTTTTCCTTGTTGTCTTCAATAACTAGGCTTTGTTATTTTATAGTCTCCGGACCACTCCATCGTAAGAAAGTGAAGAAGGAAATTTCGAGCCGCACACGAGGACAGATTTGTGCCTCATGCCGCCAACGTATTTATTAAGTAAATTAGCCATTAAGGTATAATGAAGTCTAATGGAGGGAGTTCAGAAGACAAAGGCATCAATACAGAACCCTCGCTGCAGTTTGGGCAAAGACAACGTTTCTTGCTCATTTTGAATTAGTTTTTCCATTCGCCAGCTATTACTTATGATGGCATAAAAATGTATTTTTAGCTGCGTTTCACAAGCACCCAACTTGCTTCTAGCACTGCAAAGCAATAACAGCAGGGAGTATGCACAGCAACAGACGTTGCTGAAACTTCTCGAGATCATTTTTTCGCGCATGCATTGGAAACCCAAGTCGGAACCAAGTGGGCATGTTGTAACTTGTGCCCTCCGTTCTCATTAATTTTGCCGTTTGCTTCGACGATGTTTGCGCTTCGTTTTTAATTAACTTTAAAAAGCCACTTGCGTTGATGGTTAGTTAATTCCAGGAGTCTCAAGAATGGGCAAAAAACGTTTGTTGGGAGGCCAACTTTTTCCCGCATGCAATTGAAATGTGAGAATGGGCTACACGCAAATTATCGCTACAAGTTGTGCGGGTAATAAAAGTTACGAGTTATGTGTGATCGTAGTTCCGGAAAGCAACTTAGGTGGATAAAGTAAACTCTTTGTAATTTTCAAACGGGACATATTAAATTGTCCATTGGCTGGTTTGTGAGCGGTCGATTCGAAAAGATTATTTCCTTAGCTTGGGAAGCAAGTATTTAATAAAATATAAGGTCCAGCTACCCTCCATCATGGACATCCCCTTGAAACCTTATTGGAGTCGTTCGACCCTTCATCGCGACTAATACCAAAGAGGCAACTGGACGAAAGTGAAAAATTCACTTCACTAAAACAATATTTATCCACGCCGCTAAAGACAAAAGCAAGTCTTATGTCGGACTAAGTATATGCTGAAATGGCAAACATATAAAAAATGCACCCCATGTTTCCTTCCACGTTTTGTCTCAGCACCACAGTGCGACTATCGCGGCGTGACACTAAGATGGAAATATATAGCCATCGCTATGGGGTGCATTATTATTTGAGTGGGAATCCCATGGGCAAAGTGGGGAAAGTAAAGAGGACCAACAACAGCTAACATGGATGTTGGCGTTAGGCTGGAAACAAAAAAAAAAAGAGAAACGTGAAGGCTACTCACATTGCATACTAATATTGCACGAGGCCCACTCGACTTCCGCTCATGGATCATGCCTTCGACTGCAATTCCGTCCAGGGATAGTTGATTGCGAAAACACACGCCCGCTCCTTGGTTTTATGTGTTATTAATGTCTTCATTTCAGATTTTTATCGTGCCTGATTTGTTTCCCTCCAAACCGTTGATTCCACTTCCGGCCGTAATAAGTATCAAACGAGCGTCGAACGCAAACAATCCTGGGAGAACAATAGTCAGACACGCGAAAAAGTAAACTTTTCGTTAGGAACATTTCGTGCACACTGTCTAATCAATATTTCACTCAAGGGCATTGCTGTATGTTTCGGCTGTGGAACGAAGGGGACGTCTTTGTACAAAAATCCCTAGGGATAGCCTCATTTAAAATTTCCTACGGACTGCAAACAAGACGCACAAATTTCCAAAGGACCTACGTCAGGCGTTATGTTTTTCATTTCGCCAAACCCCCTAACAGAATAAACTCCAACCAGGGTATTAAAAATCAAATATTCAATTATATCGATTTCCACAAAGTCAAAGTAGATGCTGCTGCTGCTGTTCTCATGTCCCCTCGAGGACCTAACCTAACATGTGTTACTTTAAATGGATTACATTGAGAGGGTGCTGCATTTTCTACCATCAGTCCAGCGGAATGACACGAGAGCAAGCGGAAATATCAAAATAAATTACTCAGTAAAAATATTTAAGTAAGCAGCGTATCATATTTTTATTACCTCCGTCCTTGTAACTACGCTCATAAATAATGTTTTATTATATTCATGTGCATTCCTGTCAGCGTTAGAATGGCTTAATCGTTTGGTCGATTTTCGTGAGTTTGCGGAAATCAGTCAAACCTTTCTCCGTTGTCTTGTCATGTGCCGGAAGTTTTTGCGACGCGATGCAAAATATACTCGTAGCAAATTTACATTGTTATCGTGTCAAGTTTATTCGAGCACTCACATGGGGTGAATATAAATATTTCGCACACAAAACACAATTTCATTCATTGCGATAAATATTTTCGCTCGTGATACTGACTTCTGGAACAAGTAGGTTGACAGGCAATCAAAGCAAATATTGCTGCATATAGAAAAGACCATAATGTTTGCTAAAGTTGCTAAAATGATTTTCGCTTCATTTGATGCAGTTCAATTGCACGTCCGATAAACTCACTCCGGAAGTTGCGGGAAATATGTTGGCATTCAGTAGCAATGTAGGTACGAAATTGGAGCGGAAAAGTCCAATTGGAAACACATTAATTTAAGTTAAACTTTAGTACCACCAGCTTTAAATGCACACAATTCTTGATTTTAGGGTTACCAAAGTATGCATGGTAACTATAGTTCAAATCTCAGCTGTGAGACTGGAGGTAGTCTTGGAAGTATCATTTTAAAACCAAAATAATCTCCGTTTATTTAACACTAAGTTAATGTTTATGCTATGAAATAAGAAAAAACTAAAACCATAAAATCCACAGAAATGTTTTTGACCAGTAAAGTAATATATTTCAGGTATTAGATATAATTTAAATATAACATATTAACTTTTAAAAGATAACCTATAATATCCTCTATAAATCAGTGAAATAATTATACTGAAATCTCTTGCAGATTAAAAGTTATCGTTGAAATAAAGAAGGATAAAAGGTAGGTTAGTTCTGTAATTCGTGTTCATTGCCACCCCACGGATACATTATTGACTTCTGCAACAATGTTCAACTTGAAATTGTTAGTTTACTCAAGTAACTATAGAATGCCACTTTGATTAAATATCTGCGACTTATAGTTTAATGGTTGTTTACGTTTTTTAGATGGATATGGTACGCAACCAACAGTACAAGCGTTGCTCTACCGGACATGTCAAGTACTAGCATGTGTTAGTCACGTCTTAGTTGTAATAGGAATTGACCAGATGTAATGTCATGGTGTGCTGGGGGGTGGCAGGAAGGTTATTACCAGGCAAACTAATCGTCAGATTGTAATATCCTAACACGATAAGACAAAAGTAGAAGACGAGAGACATGGTGGGATTATGTTTCGTTTTAGGGTTACCAAAGTATGCATGGTAACTATAGTTCAAATCTCAGCTGTGAGACTGGGGGTAGTCCTGGAAGTATCATTTTAAAACCAAAATAATCTCCGTTTATTTAACACTAAGTTAATGTTTATGCTATGAAATAAGAAAAAACTAAAACCATAAAATCCACAGAAATGTTTTTGACCAGTAAAGTAATATATTTCAGGTATTAGATATAATTTAAATATAACATATTAACTTTTAAAAGATAACCTATAATATCCTCTATAAATCAGTGAAATAATTATACTGAAATCTCTTGCAGATTAAAAGTTATCGTTGAAATAAAGAAGGATAAAAGGTAGGTTAGTTCTGTAATTCGTGTTCATTGCCACCCCACGGATACATTATTGACTTCTGCAACAATGTTCAACTTGAAATTGTTAGTTTACTCTAGTAACTATAGAATGCCATTTCGGTTACATGTTTATGAGGTATAGTTTAGTAGTTATTTACATTTAAACAAAATAAAAGAAGCGATACAATTGAATTGTCGAATAATCGATACCAATAAAACTCGTTGTACAATTCCAACATTTTACGAAAATGCAACGAATAAATGTTTATTAAGTAATTTTTGTTTCTTTGAACATTACTGTGTAAATAGTTCATGTTTAAACAAATTCAAAGCCAGCTTAAATGCAGTTAACCACACGATCGACATGCGAGCTTCATACTCGCGGTAACTAAATAATACTTCAACATTGGCACACAGTTTAATACGTGAACGTCAACCGCTGCCGCCTCCATGGTCCACACGCGAATAACGCGCCACTGCACATTATTATATGAGCGAAACTCTTACGGCAAACTCTCGCGAGTGTAGTTTTCTAACACCCAAAGGGTTTTCCTCTTCGCCGAACTATCACCGTCGCCGCCCCACGCGCAGGTCGCATTTTCGCGTACCGTCGAACTTTCCAATTTAAACTTACGTTGAGTTAACGACATTGCTGCCAACCGCTTGTCGGCGCGCTTGGGGCGGGAGGACCAAAGAGCAAATAATTGTTACGTACGATATGTGCGTACCGCTATAACTTGGCAATTTAAACATTAGTAATTTTTTTATTCAGACTACATCACTTTGGTACTGTCGTTAATGTTGATAACGTTCTCGGCATGTTGTTTTCTTCCGCAGATCTGTTAGACTGTGGGCGAGCATTATATTTATGTAAATTGTAGCAAACTTTCTATTTATCGAAATAAAACAACTCCGAAATGCTGAGAAAGTTGCCTGATAGTTCTGTCAAGAAATAAGACAACTCACAAGAAACTTACTGGTTGAGGTTAGTTTTAAATCAAAGTTGCGAATATATGGATGATTTATGACTCAGTCGAATATTCTTCCGCAGAACTTTTCTGAGCTGATTGAAGTAAATAGATGCAAGAGACAGTTGCACTTTCTTATTGTGCACGGTTAGGTTAGGTTGGGTTGAGTTAGGATAGCTTAGCTTAGCTTAGGTTAGGTTAGGTTAAGTTAGGATAGGATAGCTTAGGTTAGGGTAGAATAAGTTAGGTTAGGATAGCTTAGGTTAGGTTAGGTTAGGTTAGGATAGGATAGCTTAGGTTAGGGTAGGATAGGTTAGGTTAGGATAGCTTAGGTTAGATTAGGTTAGGTTAGGATAGCCTAGGTTAGGTTAGGTTAGGTTAGGTTAGGTTAGGTTAGGTTAGGTTAGGTTAGTAAGAGGTGATTGAAGCATATGGATGCAAGAGACAGTCGCACTTTGCTATTGTCGATGGTATCGGGTGAAATGTGTGCAGTTGAATAACTGTGGTTACGCGGACAATTTACGAGCGTGAGGGCTTGATGCCATCTGCGTATGTAACCTATAACAGAATGCATGTTAATGCAAAACATACAGTGGTGAAGATAGGGTGTCCTTACTTGGAACGCCCTTTTTGGTCACGAATTCACTTTTGCGAGGCCGCCGAATAATCCGGTTGCCAAATGAAAAACGGAAAAACACGCCCGGAAGAAAGGCGAAAAAGCAATCATGGGTGAATTAAATCCCCCGCCATTACCTGCCCTCATTGGGCCCGGATGTGCCCGATTACAATCAGCACTTTATTCGCGTAATACTGAAAAATGATCATGGAAACGGGAAACTAAACGTCGTCGAGCAGTGGCGGCATTGTATGCGCTACCAATGGAGAAATTAAAAATCTATTGTGCAAATTTAATCTTGCATGTTGCTATTCGGGTTCATTCGAGTCATGGTGCAGTTGGGGCGAGCCGATTTGAGTCGCGTGAGCAATTTGTTCGTTTTTATTGATTACGTCAATGCGTTAGTGCTCAACACTGCGTTACATTACGGCCAAAGTTACTGACTATAGAAGACAAGTTGAATTATGCTTCTATCATTCAGCGTTTTACAGTTATCAAGCAAATTCCAGAGTATAACTATATAAATGTAGGCAACCAAGATAGCACATCAAAGCATCTCAAGCCAGCAGAGTAATTTTTTATCAACAATTGCTGTGAGCTGCGTCGAACTCTGTATGCGGGTAGTCAGACACCCCCCGTCTTTGCCTAAGCTTGTTAAAAAGGGTTTAAACGACTTCCGCATGGCTGTACTCCACCCCTAATGCGACCTAACAGTGTACCTAACCAGGAAAAAAAAACGCATGCCAAAGTGTGACTCAAATTATGTCTCTCTCCTTCCCTATCCCCCCCACTCACGACAAGTCATTCGCAGAGCAGACGTGTACCAGCAAGATCTGAAATTTTTACGCTTCAACGTCATAAATATATTTCGCCGCCAAGGGGTTGCTTGGTGTTTGCCTTTTTCTGACGTGCGTAATGCCGGATGAATTACTAACATGCCGGATCCAAGGGGGACGCACTCACGCGTGTGTAAATTATAAATAAACAATATCGAGCGACGGCTTTAGATTAACCGCACGTGCATTTACATACAGTGTGTCTTAATTTAGAAGATGTGAGGTTATGATAATAAAAACTGGTTAATGTGGACAAAGTTGGTAGGTTAGGGTAGTTGGTAGTAGAGATGATTGCGTCAACCTTGTTAATCTAAACATATTCATTATTGCCCTGCATGGTGTGCACACTCTGCGAAAATTGATTGCACTAATGGCATTGTAATTGCAACAGCAAGACGACAAAAAGCAAACCTAGCTTCCGATGGATGAGAAGCGACTGAATATGCATGGATTCCATCGATATTGCATTAATGACACATTAATATCAAATTAATGCCTTTATCCCTTCAGGCTGAGTTTAATCACTTCTCGACTTGTAATAAATGATTAATGATTGAAATTACCTTGGCGTTTTCTTCACGGCTAGCAACGACGTCGTTTACAGCCACATTCTACGTTGATGAACAACCTGCAAGAAAGAAATGAATGCCGAGTTAAGCTCAAGTTGAACAATTTGTAGATAACGTTGAAGTCATAAAAAACTTTCGGCGAGGAAATGAAATATGCACGAAAATATTTGTGTTTGAACCCATGGGGAGCTAAGTTGGGTTAAAGACGTCCGGCTGTCCGCCTCTCAAGCGTAAAGTCCCCTTTTCAGATTTCCTTTGTAGCACACGAAAGGGAATAAAAATAAATGTAAATAAACTCCAGTTGACGACACTCCGACTGCGTAAAGGGCAGGAAAAACGTTGCGGAAAGCGGTATAACGCTCAAGAAAAATTCGCGACCGGATGGAATGCACTGCGAACTCTCGGGAATGGGTGGAAGCGAAAAGGACGAAAATCTATCAGCACATACTCACGATGGAAACCTGCAACGTCAACACGTCTTTGGCATTTTCCTATGGCTGTAATATATCCACCCGGGGACGATACAAGGCTTTACACTTTGAGGTTAAGCTGGAATACGTCATGCGCATACTTCTAGGGCAGAGGTATGTAAAATTGAAATTTTCATATACTAAATGTGGATTATTGGTTGCTTCCGATGTTACTTTCACTCTCTATTGTGGAAAGAGTGCCGTACGAGTGCTGCCATCTCGTGCACGTTACACAACATTAGAGTGGTTTTTGGTTGCGTGCAAAAACAAATATTTTCGTACTTGGGAATTTATGCGTACATTGATATTTCTAGCTAATGCAGCATTTTCCGGAATGTTTAGTTGTAAACACAATTCCTAATGGGAAATGACATGAACGATAAACATCCCAAAATAGATGATGAAGAAAAAGTGTAAGGAAGGGTTGGTGGAAATACTATACGCATTTGAAAGTGTCTCGACAAAATTACACTCTCAACCATCCCCAACCAAAACGGAAATTCGTAGAGACACTACAGCCAGTGTCATGGGTTCAGATCACTTTAGCACAGTACGCTGTGGGCAACCCTTCTAATTGGCTTAACCTGATGTGACGTATTTAAATAGAGCCCTTTCTCACCCAACATTAAAATATTCCCCTAAACATTACAATTGCAAGCAATTTGCATTGTAATACTGTACGTTTCCAATATGCCCCATGAACAAATGACAAGTTACAATGTGTGGCAACAGTATTTGCAATTCGAAACCAGTTACCCACATCAAACCTCATCCCAACGGTTGTCATAGGTCATCTTTTGCTTTGCAAATGCATCTAACCAATTGCAGATCAGCACCATCCAAGTTTGTTACCGCTTTGGACTCGTTACCAATAAGTCAAATGTTGAACGGAGGTCCAGATAGGTTGATCCAGTTACACCTGGTGGCGGTTGCAAATGTGCACTCGGCGCATTTGGCGTTACTGTTATGTTCATGGCGTAATATCAATGGTTGCCATCTCTGCCGTCTCCGGCATTCGAGCCGTTCCACGCGCCGGTCCACATTAGGACAAAGTGACCGACGAAGTAAATACCGGACACTTTCCACTTATCTTCTTGTTTATGTATGAGATATAATTCCAAGGGAGGGCGACGAACAAATTATCCAGCTGGCAGTTTGTAACTTTCGCAAATATCATGTGACCATAAGATAGACACGTGGATGCATTGCGGAAGGAGGTGATGGTAGGGGTTAGGAAGCTAATTTCGTTACTACTGTAGCCCAACGAACGAGCCGACGAAGACAAATTAAGAAAACCAATAAGTTGAGGGCCTTTGCGCTCTGCGCGCTTTATTGGTGTTGAGATAATATTGAGGCTGGCAAGTCGGCTCATCCTTAAATCAAGCAAATCAAGGATAACACAGATATTATTAGGTGGATCAGTGAAGGATGGGTCGGAAAGTACTGCGAATGCCCGTGGCTAATATGATGAAAAACTGCATGTGCGTGAAATGTGAGCAGCCTAGCGAGTTGCGAACTTGGAAAAACTAAAGCTACAGAAATTGAGCA
>JAODGC010046943.1:15172-29901 GCA_027574925.1 Ecitoglossa quadriceps | reverse complement strand
CTATCAAGAGCGGAATCCAAGAATGCAGCACTTCTCTGACTGAATTAAAAGGCATTGTCAATAGTTTTGTAAACAACCTGCATGTTGTTAAACCCAGTGGCGATACTCCAGCGCACAAAAATCATATTACTTACAACCTGCCCCGCAAAGTGTCCAAGAGAGTTTTGCAATATAAGGATGTGGATTTGTCGTCAATTTCGATTCTGGATGAGAGCATTGATAGCTGTGGCCAGGCGTCAATAGACTTCTTCGAGCAGTGTGATTCGGATATTGAGTACGATGGACAGTTTATCACCACGCAGGTGATGCGGAGATGTGGATCAAAGCACAATTTGAAACTCTCTTTTAACGATCAAGATTCGGACAAAGAAAATGTTGTAGGTTGAAAAGGTGAATAGTTTAGTTGCATAACTATTACTTCATTTGTGTTTTGTTTCAGGAATTGGTCGAGGACACTTAGGACATCCCATGGATATTTTATTTTAGGACTTTCACTGTTTGTATTTATATTAAGTGATTTATAAGTTAGATTCAACTTTTGTATATTTATACTATTTAATACTGTAGGTATTTTATTATAATACTATTATAATAAAGAGTAGGACACTCTAGTACTTAATCATGATGCGGTGGGAAATTAATTTTTTAAATATTTTCATGGTATCAGTACGGTTTATGCGCTTTGCATTAATAATACTTGGGCGGAAACTTATCGCACAGCCCAAGCGGATGTCATGGGCAAGAAGGGATTTTATGATATTGCATAATGCAAGTGCCATAGATTTCTCATGGATTATTCTTTAACACACGATACTATTGTTGCAAAGCACATTACACCAAAGACAACTAATATAAAATAGCAAAGTTTCCTTGGATATTTACGTCGTACACCGTTTCCGGTAATATCAGTTAGGTGTATGTATGGTTGCCTATGTACAATATTTAAAACAAAGCATATTTTTTGAATTGAGTGGTTTACTTTCACTTATAAAATATATGATATTATAATAACGTTTTCCACACATTGTTTTTTCTCAGTTTACTAAAAACTAAAAAAAACTATAAATGAATATCTCACACATCGTAAACAAAATCAACAAAACACTTAAAATATATTTATGTTCATTTTTACAAGCTTAAAAGCGTTATTTAAAATAATACTTTTTAATTAATGTTATAATTTTAATTTATTTATAGCTTTGCACCTTTTATAAGATGTTTTCAAAATATAATTTTGAAATTTCAATGCAAACTCTGACGCCGCATGTCACTTCCGCTTGACAACAACGTTACTAGCGGCTAAAAGGTAGCGTCGGCGTGAAGCGTTCACTCCATTTTCGAAAGTTTGTAAGTTCATTCCAATTACTTTAGTGCATCTGAAAGTTTTCTTAACTTTTCTTAAAACTGTAGATTGTTTCAAGATGTTTATTAAGCAGGTTAGTGTTTTAAACTTGTTTATCTTATGGATTAAGTAAACCCTTCCATATGATCATATATTCTTCACCCAACTATAAATTTCTACACGCTTCGCCATGTTGTGCCACGTTGCGGTTATCAAAAGTTTGCGCCAGTTTGAGTTTTTAGCACTTCCATGAATTACATTGTCCTGCATATTTATTCCAAAGTTAGACTGATTTTCTTGCTTGAACTGAGATGAAAGCAATTGGAGTCTAAATACATAGAATGCATTCTGTGTATACATCCATACTGTTTCTTCCGTAGTTTCAATTCATGTATTTCCCGCATGTATATTAAATAGAATCATAAAATCAAGATTATGTTTGCTTCAGATTGTTATGCAAGGCTTTGCCAGCTACAAAGACCACACGGTGGTCAACCTAGATCGTGGCTTTAATGTAGTCCTTGGTGAAAACGGCTCAGGCAAAAGTAATCTCTTCCGAGCAGTCGAATTTGTGCTGGGCGTCCAACGTGGTAAAGAAATTCACAACGTCAAGTACTCGGTGTCCCACCAAAAAGTCCAAACTACTTTCGTTGAGCTTGTTATTGATAACTCCGATTCAACATTTAATGTAAGTTGTAAACAAATTATTTAAAAGATACCTTCTATTATCCTGAAAATCGATTCGCATATTTATAGATTGAAGATGAAGAAGTTCGTATAAGACGGTCAATCATCGATAATAAAGATCAATACAGTATCAACCGCAAACACTTTAAAAAGTTTGAAGTTGTTAAGTTCATTGAAAACGCAGGCCTCTCCACAAAGTATTTGACTTACATTATGAATGAAGGACATTTGAATGCGCTGGCAACTGCAACAGACGCAAAACGCCTCAAAGTCTTCGAAGAAGCCACAGGTAGTCGTCAATTCGATGACCACCTGCAAAAAATCGTTCAAGTTACTCGTCAGTCCGCTGCAAAGCAGGAAGAAGTCAAAGAATATTTTGAAATCATCAATAGACGCAAACAAAATCTTCGACAAAGCGTAGAAAAACTGCAACAATTGCGAGCAATCCAGCGCGAAAACGTCGCTATCTTGCAGTGCATCAATAATCTCACTCTATTGGAAAACCAAGATCGAATTCAAAGTCTCGAGCAAAAACGTCAGAACTTACAATGGTCCCAGGAAGGGTTGGAGGCAAACATAGCACGGTGCTCACATCTTGCATTGATAACAAGAATGGAAAAAGAATCAATTGAAAGAGATATGATTCTAAAAGAACAACTACTTGAAGTGTACAAGACAAACAACTTAAAACGAAGGAAGAACATAACTGAGCTCAAGTTGGAGATACAGGAACTGCAGAGAGAGATTGAAACATTGCAGAACGATGAAATATGTAAACTTGATTTAGTGAAGGACAAACATGAATTGAGAAAGAAGATTGATGATATAGAAACTGCACTGGAAAGTGTGAGTGAACCAAATGCCAAGTTGATTGAAAATGAGTTTGGTATTACAATGGAAATAGAGTCTATGGAGGAGACGCGTAAGTTATTGTTGGATAGACGAATTGATAGAGGAGAGAAAGCAAGCATTCAAAGAGAACTAAGGTAAGTAAAATTGTTTATATTTCTATTTGCTTGTTTTATAGAAAAGCGTATATTATAGACTCATTAATAATTGTATTTCCGAACTTAAATCTCACGAAAAATCAATGAATGTCGAGCTAGCACAATCGGAAATAGAAGAAATGGCGGATCGCGAAAAATTAATTAAACTCGACAAGGCAACAAAAAAGACTAACGACGAGCTGCTGGATTCATATGCAGCAATTAATCAATTTAATAACATTTTCATCGATTCCCGGAATAAAATCTGGTACGTATTTACTACAATTGGCTTTCTTCGGCTTGCTTACAATTGCTGCGCGTTTGTAGTTCATTGAATTGCAAACTACGTGTTTTACATGCCAAGTCCCAAGTATACTTCAATGATCTTCTCAAGTCGACACGCCTACTCTATTCAAGTCTTGACGAAGATGTTTTGAATGGTTGCTTGAGCATGGATAAATTGATTTCAATGTACAATAAAGCGCCAGAAAATGCCGTAAAAGATCGCATCAACATGAAGCATTATTACAAAAGAGTAGTCGATAATTTTACTTGTAACGTACATACATATCAAGCCATTGAAGCAGCGCTAGACAGAAAGTTGTTCTATCATATCGTCGAAACTTCCAAACTGGCGGAGACTTTCTGCGCTGTCCTTGAGAGTGATACAGATACAGGAGGACAAGCATGTTTCATCCCACTGGATTCTCTCAAAATTCCCATGATGGTTGACCATCAAGTATGTTTTGCAACTCCGCTGTTATTTTGTTGTACAATTCCACTTTGCGTTTGCATTCCAGAATTATCCAATGCTTATTGATCAAATCCAATATGATGCCAAAGTCGATAAAGTAATGCGTTATCTCTTTGTCAACATTGCAATCGTTAAGGAAATAACTGAAGCCAATGTGCCGGAGCTTCTTAAAACAGGTTTAAACTTTGTTACTCGCCGAGGAGTCTTCTTAAGCGCAAATGGCCGCTTCTACGCGCTTGGCACTAATATTACTTATAGCACTATTTACTTGGCAAAGCATGTTGCTGACTATAAAAAGAAATACGAACAAATTACCCTTCAAGAGATGGAAACTTATAAGGAACTTGCTATTATTGAGCAAACTGCTGTTGCTATGCAGAACAGAGATTATTCCATACATACAGAACTTGAATCTATGCGCCACTGGAACGCTAGAACGATATTAGAAACAAAAATCAAATTATTAATTAACATTGAAGATCGAGATCTGCTCAATCAACACCTACGCGAAGCCAAAATCATTATCCACGGCATTGAAATCAGAAAGAAAGGACTTGAAAACGCATTAAATCAAGTCATACTACCAGCTGCTGAGAGAGAACGCAAATTAGATGAGCTAAATAAGAGAATACCCGAGGCTAAATTAGAGCGTTTGAAGCTGGATTCACAAAGAACAACGCTCCAATATGACTTGATTACAAGCCGGCTCAAGCAATATACGAGAGTGTTTGATAAGATTGCCTTCAAAGAGGAGAGAATTCGGATTCCGGATCGCAATGTAAATGAATGCAATGCCTTGATCACAAAGCTCGAAAATCTTCGAAAGGAATTCGAAACAGAAATCCAATCATCGGAAAAGATGCAAGATAGTCACTACAAGGACATTTCCCAGTATCAGGCCAGAACGTTAGAAGCACAAACAAACCTAGAGAAGTTTCTGAAAGAGAAAGCTACTTATGTAAGGCAGTGGGAAGACTCGCAACGAAAAATTGACGAGCTGGCCGAAAATTTGAAGCAACTACAAGCAATGCCGAGTTTGCAAGACCAGAGTATTGATAATATTAACATTACAGCATATGAAGCAGACATGGAGAGGTTTGCAGAGTTCGATATTAACGACGTAAGTATATGAATGCTTTTTCACACGTTGAAATCCAATAATCATTTTTAGTTGAAAAACAAATTGAAGCGCAACAACACAGTTATAGCAAATTTCCCCCCCGTAAATATGCTAGCTGCCGTTCAATTGGAAAAGCTCGTAGACTGGCTAGATAAAGTTGCAACAGGTTATATCTCTCTTCTAAGAATGCCAGATGTTATTGACTCTCTCATCAAAGCCTACATCAGCACGAAGTTCAATGTAATCGAAAACGCCTTCAACGCAATGTCTCTGCACTTCGAAGCAACGTTCCGAAAACTTGTGGGGACGGGACACGCCAAATTACACATATTCAAAGTGGACGACGATTCAGTAACCAGCGGAGATACAATTGAATCAAATGCTCTTTATTCTGGTGTCGGAATCGAAGTCAGTTTTCGGCAAGGACATGACACGGACTTCCTAATTCAGCTCTCTGGAGGACAGAAAAGTATTGTGGCGGTAGCGTTTGTTCTAACTCTACAGTCTCTGAAGCCGGCGCCTTTCTATTTTCTGGATGAGGTAGACCATGCGTTAGATCCTACCTATCGCGAAAACCTGGCAAAACTCATTCGGGATCGCTCGAATAGTGCTCAATTTGTCACTAGCACGTTCTGGCCAGAGCAGTTGCACCATGCAGTGAAATTCCACGGGGTTAGCAGTAGAAGAAAAGCAAGCAGCATTAACGAAATTTCCAAAGAGGCAGCGCTAGAATTTGTGATTAGTGGAGTTTCACATTCCCCAAATCAGTAGTTATTAAAGTTGAAAATAATATTTACTATTTGCAGAAGATTTATCCGATTATTTAGGCTCGTTACTATGTTGTAAATTCCTTTTGAAAGACCGATACATATTTTGTTTCGTATGCAATACCTATTCAAGTACACTTCAGGTTTAGAATACAGACAGATATCAGTCTCTCATAACATTAAGAATAACCATCAAAAACGCTGATTTACATGATAAGAGAACGTGTATACGGTGTCTTTGGCGCTTAACACTCTTGACAGTAACCCGCGCATAAGTAAATGAAAGGAATCAGTACGGAGGCGAAACAGGAAAAAAAACCCTACTCATACACCACCTACATCATATTAAGTAACAGTTCATTCCTAACGATTGTAAATATTCGCTAAAATTAAGTAAATTGCACTAATAATTCGCTAGCAAATAATAATCTCGATAAATAACATTGACGATAAGTGGTTCGCTAGATAAATGGAAGACACAATCTATACAAAACAGGAAGATGTGATCTTCGAGTGAGCTTTTATTCGACGACGCGCGGATTGAGTCACGAGATTAATCCTTGGCTTTGCTCTTCTTACCAAAAGCGAAAAGTTTACGTTTCTTCTTCTTCACCTCGTCGTTATTGTCGATCACAGACGAGTCGGTGGAATAAACATCCTCCTCAAGGGCCTGTTCCTTGATCTTCGGTGGTTTGCTCGAAAACTGCGAACTGAGGTTGGGGTTTGAGACCTTGGTCTTGGAGTCGAGGGTTGAGTCAGAGAACGCCAGTTTAGGCCGAAGTGTGGGCTCGCTGGGCGCCACTTCCTGTGAGTATGAGCGCGGCAACACACTTGTGCCTTGCCTTGATATCACTGTATTGTTATTGCTAATACTTCTTGTACTGGTAGGTTGAGATTGCTTAAACGGTTTTTCTTCAACCCATTGACTTCTAAAAAAATCACAAACGTCTTAATTCTGACTACAATAGTCATTAGTTATCGAGTTTTGGTAATGGTATCATCTACCCAGGTAGAAAGATTGTTTTTATCTTAAATTACGATTATTTAACTAACACCATAGTGCCCCGAAAGTACCGTGTTAGGAAAATTCGTGAAACGCTCAAAAGTAATACTTACGGTTCACCACCAATAATAAAATTGACATTATGCCTAGACGATTCACTAACATCCTCTTCCTGTTTACTAGCTTCGCTTCCAGAAGAATCAACCTCCTTCCAACTAGACGATTGCAACGAGTCGAATATACCTAAAATAAACATCAAGAAAACAATAGAAAACTACACCAACTCACAAATATCCGCACATACATATTCATAATATCCTACCAAATTTAAATATCTTACCTTCGCCACCGAAGGGTCTAGTTAACTTTGCAACGCAAAAAAAGAAACAAATAAAATCCTGCCCGTCGTGGAATTAATTTGTGTAATAAAACTGATATTGTATGGCTATTCTGCCCACTACTATGTTGAGATAATCCGAACTTCGTCACAGTCCCGACCGATAAGAAAGAAAAACCGAAATTCGAAAGGTAAATAAATCAAGCATCCAACGTAACAAATATAAATATTTAATACAACTTCTACGTTTTATCGATCACACAAATAAAATACAAGCAAATTAACTACACAATAATGAACTAAATGTCTTAATACGAATGGAATTGAAGTAGTTAGTTTTGCTATTAGTATATGGAATAAATGCGCGGTCCGTTCGAGACGATTGTTAATTCGCGGTCGGTGATTACTTAAGCTTGAGAGGAAGGCGACCAGTGAAAACAACGACGCCTGCGCCAGGTTCAAATATCAAGCCTTCAATTAAAATTCAGTTGCGCAGGAAAATGCATTCAATTGAAAAGGCACTGCGTTTCGAAAGAACATCTAAATTCAGACAAATTGTTTTGGAAACATTGTAGCTACTCAAAAAAAAATAATGCAATACTACACCATATCTATCCCAAATGTACCTTTAAGTACAATCATATAATTAGATCATATATAAATTATGTAGAAGAATTGATTTATAAAAATAGTCGATGGTAGCAAAAATTCGTACTCAGCAGGAATTTAGCTCGAACTGTTAGGTAACTTCTATCTTAGAGTAAGTTTAAATCTACTTTCATATTGTATACCAATTATTGCATTCACACTTGATGCAAATCGAAAGACAGAGAACAGGAAGACGGCTGCCAGCCACAAACCCAAAGAATTCGGATGCGCTCACTCAAACTCAGAGTCATCTTCAACGGGCAACTTCTTACCTGCACTCGGTGCGTAAATCGAACTGGTCTCATCATCCAACTCGTCCTGGCTGCTCATGCGTCCTAAAATCAGAAGCGACATTCTTACAGACGCCTTACACACGCCACCTTCGAGGCGGTGGTACAAAAACACCATGTGAAACAGTTGGCAAACAGTGGCGGACGGAGTGCGTCAATCGCACGTTTGCGCCCAATAAGAGAAAAACTTGAACCCATTTTAATAAATTAGTATTCAACAGCCCAAGAATGTGTGTGATATGTGGAACAAAGGCCTGTGTTTCACGTGTTTCGGTGATAATAAGAAGAATACTTGCGCAAGAGTAATTTTGCTTGGACAATACCTCGCATACCAAACGCACGCCCGCTGTTGCGGTAGAGCGTGTTTTCAAGTGTGTGCAGACCGTTGTTATTGATGATGCTGAAGCCGCACAGTTTCTCGATTTCCTGCCATCGGTGGACGCGCTCCTGCAGCTCTTGGGTGACCTCGGTAAGAGAAGTGCGTGCTTCGACGATAGAGCGGTCCACATCATCGATGGACTTGCCGTGTGTGGAGACAAAAGCACCGACTAAACTTGACCGTTTTTTGCGAAGTTTCTCGCACTAGACAAGTCCATTATATCTCATTATAAGAACACAAATCATGCAGTAAACAACTCACAGCCTCGCGTGCTTGAATCAACTGTTTCTCAGCACTGAGTTTCTTCTTCATGTAGGCCTTGTTCTCGATTTCATAGGTTAGCTGCAACCACTGCTGAAGTCCATGTGGAGGTGACCAACATCGGTCTTTAAGTTCACCTTCGGCGAGTGTAAGTTCATGTCGCAGCATCTACAAGAAAGGCACATCCAAGCAGCTGCCACATTTGTACTTAACACTAATAACGTAGAAGTAGTACGCGAAGTAGTTTACCTCAATTTCGGCCTCAGCAGTTTTCTGCAACTGCTTGACGAGATTTTCCTTCTCACTAACGACAGTCTCCTGCTCGAGCTTGGCTTGCTCCAGCTCCTTCTGCACCGTGAGCAGATTCTTTTCAGCACTCTGCAAGCCCTCCATATCACAATTCATGCGAGATAGGTGCCTCTTAAATTTTTTATTTTGCTGGATGGCGTACCACATACCAATTCCGCCAACAATAATTAACGTCATCAGCGTGATGTCCTTCCAATGATGCCGGCCATCTAAACAGAAAAAAGCAGAGCAGTTGAGGAACCCCGCCCATTAAACGATAGCAGGTGTAATACAAACAAGGTATCTATCTATATTCTTACAATAGCATTCTACACAAAAAAGGGAAATTTTATTACTCTATTGTATCAATCACATACCTTTCGGCGGGCCAAATAGCACCACATCCATCGCTTTAAGTGAGATTTTCTGCTTGTGGATTGGATCTTTGATGCCAAGAACACTAAGATAGTGCATGTTATTCACTGCAAGCCTACAAACACAATTGAAAGATTGCCATGTTTAAGAGTTTACTAACACCTGTTATGCAAGGAGGGAAGAAGTTATTACCTTGGTAAATGAGCGCCGGCAACTTTGTTCTTAATAAAGTTGTCAACATATTGCGGAAGCTCAACGTTCAATGCAAGCCATTCGGTGGTCTGTTCTATAGTCCAGTTATGCACCTCTGAGCGCAACCATGCTTCCCACAGCTCCTTCACTGATATGTGCATATCATCATTGTGATGGAAAGCTTTCTGTCGCTTTTCATACCCCGAATCCAGTTTTAAATCTTCCCGAAGGAACTAAAAAAAGCAGAACATTCTAAATGAATCAATGAAAAAGAAACATTCTTTAACAAGATTATGAAAGGTATAAAAATGAATCAACTTCAGTGCAATGTATTAACAAGAAGTATGTTGAGCAATGTTTTTCCAAAATCTACAGTGATTCATTCCTGTACAATTTACATGTTTAGAATACAAAGTAAGAAACATACATCACCCGTTTCTGATAAGTCAATGTTGCCATTAGCATCATCATCCAACTGTTGATGCAGTGCTCTAATCGCTTCTAATCCAAGTTTGTCATTGGAAGCTAAGGAAAGACAACTGAAGTCATCATTACTGCAGGTTTCATGTAAATCTAAAACAACACACTTTCTATACACACAGCAACACTACACCAAGCATGCAGAAAAAAACACATTCTTCATTATACATACTCTCATTATTAACAGCCTTTGATATGGTTTTGCTCATCACTGAATAAGTACTCTCACTGCTACTGCCATCCCTGCTGTGGTGATATTCAGGGGGCACATTCTGGATGCGTTCCACCTGCTCGTCGCAAAAGCTATCACACAGGTAGATCCCAAACACGAACCAGAAGAGGAAGCGGCGGAAATGCATATTTCCAACCGGGAGCCCTGTGTGTGCGATGATTTGTTGCTCGCCCCAGATTATAATCCGCCGAGGCTATAACCTCGCACGCACTTGAATTTACTGCACTTGCTTTTCGATATTGCCAATTTCATAATAACTGCTACTCGCGACAGACAGACGACATTTGGGATTTCGGCCTGGGTTTGATGCGTGCAGGGACCAGCACCAGAAAACGAAAGTCCGTCCTGTCTGCTAATAACGTTAATAACCCGATCGGCGAGTTATTCGCCTGCGCTGCGTGTGTAATGTAATGATATCTGGAAATTTACAGTTTGCTTCCCAAGGTTAACGCAGTGGTTCAGTTGTCTGTTGGCGCAGCATTGGTATTGTCCTCAAACAATTATTAACATGTATCAAGAGCTCGTTAATTTTATTTTGCAATCAATTCAAGCGCGTTGTTGATTGTTTATGAATTCATGAGAACTACAGTGAATGGAACAACAAGTTGTTGACGTGTTTACAATATGTATTATTCGCTGATTTCAATTAATGTAATGAGTGTTGCAAACATTAGAGCATCAAAGCAATGAAACAATTTACACTAATTCTAATATTTATGATAGTTATATGCTACAGCAAATTAAAACTCGCAAATTACAACTAGATTATTCAAGTTTTCAATGTAAAAAGACAAATAATTTGACACGCGACGACAATACCAATGCTGAAACATCACTTGTTTCATCTTATGCCCTTCGTGGACTACCCAGCGCCAAATCCGAATGCAGTGACTCAACGCGACACAGTGCGTTGTAAACAATAATCGTCAAATCAAAACGAATCTCAAAAATAGAAACTTATTGCTTCGTCAATCGTTTACGTGAAGTGGCAATGAAGCGCGCGTGCTGCACTGCGTGTTTGTGATTACATAAAACGTTTCACATGCTTCGCGTTGCAACTTGTTGAACCTACCACGAAGTATCTAACAATTTCGGAGCGCCGATGTATTGTAACCACAAATATTTCACGCCCGAGGTGGACTCGAGTGACTTGCCAATTAAAATACCACCAGCAACGTTTTCCCGTTCACGAGATAAGAAATGCACCTTCGATATTATTTAAATAAACTGTATTGTATACTCTGGGAATTGAATCAATATTTATCAATTTGTTCACTCAGTGGGTCGCGCGCGGTAAGGCGGATTGCAAAGAGCGTGGAACAATGCGAGAGTTATGTGTAATTTGTTAGTGGAGATGTTTGTAATCGAGCACGCAGTGCAAAGCGATAAACGGGATTTTAATTATCAGTGTGCGTATTTCCAACAGAGTTAGTTGTTTTAATAACATGTGTTTGACGTTGCAATGGTATGGTACTACTTAATAAAATAGGTTATGAATCCATTTGCTATTGACAGGTCGTTAATTCTTGCAGGACAAGTTTTACTGAAATGCTGACAAATTGAGTGCATATTGTTGCTTGTTTTTATTATATTTATTGATATACAGTGTAAAAATTAATTTAAGTGTTTCGTTGTTTTCTATTGCGCCGTACTTCACGTACGTCACTGTGAAGTTGGAAATAATCGAATCGACCGCATTTACTAGTTGAGCTTACTTAACTGCTCATATCTTTTATCTATCTATAGAAGCCAACCTGAAATATGTCAAGTCAGGTAGGGCATCTAATCCTCTATCAATTGCAATGAAAATATCATCATTTTCCACTTCGAGGCATACCAGAAATAATGCTTGCAAAAATTGTGTTTTTGACAACTATGCCTATTTGATTTTGTTTTGTTTTGGACTATATAATGCAGAATGACGTGCTCTATCCCCATAAGGTTGCAAAATAGCAATTTAATTAATTGAATGCCCTATTTGATTTAATATATTTCACATCGACATCAATTGATAGATAAAAGTTACGAGAATTTGAGTAGGAGCCTAGTGTACGTTTGCAATAGATGTCAGCACAACAGCGGCTGATTTGATTGACAAGTTCACACCTGTCAGTCCTACTACCAGGCTGCCAGAGGGGGGAGTACGGTATCGGTCTATGGGTCATACTACCCTCTCTCGACACCAACCCTAACACCTTGCATACAGGGCTACAAAAGGAATTATAAATAATCTTCTGCAACATCTCACCACTTTTGCTCAGGTACTTCATAATAAGTGCAATCAATTTAGAAGAAAAGTTTGGAATCGGACAAATCAATATATGTGATTAACAACATAGATTCATTATTAAGGCAATACATAATTTTAATGTGAAGCGTTTTGTTTTTCTCTGGAAATTTAAGTAGCTTGTTTACATAGTTAATAGGTAGTTAATTTTGGATAATTGTAGTAAGTTGGAAACATGACATATATGCGGTGACAAAGATAATACCGGGAATTAGTGTTTAATGATTTATTTGCGTAGATTTTTGCAACTATGTATTGTAAAAGGGACACTCTCCTCATTGTTAACAAGTTGGACGATTTCCAATTTGTTATTTACCATTTACTGTTGTTGGTTGTTCTATGAGGCACTTGGCGGCAACAACCATTCATGTGTTTGGTACTTAGGAAAGTAATTACACTCAAACCACTTAATATTGGCAATGTGCAATACGAGTTAATCTTGATTTATTTTTAGGTCGGCGTGCCATTTACTTGAAATGAAAGATGAAAACTTGCGCATGAGCGCATTTTTACTTTAATGATTTTGGGGGAGTGCAAGTGCAGTTTCATTTGAAATCGATTACACGGAACGCTAATCATTGCAAAGCATTGTTTCTGCTATGGGCCATTAAGGAGCAACATATACTTAACTCGTAAGACTCTAAGACAATGTTATATTATCAACATCCTGTGAATCATTTGATAATAGAGTCAAAGTAGTTATTTGAGATGATATTGAGTCAGAATAATAGTAATGCTAATTGTACACTGCATCGGTTGGAACGTGCGCTGGAGTTATCTAAACACACGAATAATCCGTGTAAATAATATGGAATGATCTATTCTGTTTCAATGGTGAAGCGATTCCCTAAGCTTGTATTAGGGGATCTAGGGTTTTATGGTTTGTAATTGATACCTATGCTTGTCATAGACCGACGTCGACCTCCAACCAGTGGTTGCCCTGTAGTGTAACTGGACCAATTATTCCACAAGATGCAGACCAGGAGGTAGTAAGAGTGTATGAACCCTTGATCTGCGGACTTGCAAACCAACGTGTATTTTCCAGAACATATTTTGTTCTAAATGAAGTTCACGGCAGTTGACTGATGTGTTGAATCCAATGGTGTTGACCAATGTTTTGTGGACTTGTATTTTTTTCTTTTTAGTTTTCGACCTCAATGTCTTAATTGGCACTGAGGAAATAGGTGTAAACATAATTTGTTTATCTTTAATAGTTCCACACTTATTAAAAGTTTATTTTGGTTGCTTGGTTCGGAATGGTTACAGAAAGTACAGTAAATTGCTTGGGGAGGTAAGAGTCGTGAGATATGAATTATAAATAAGTGTAGCTAGAATATAGAACGTCTCTCTCGGGGTGGATGAACAAAGTAGGTCGAATAAATTTAATGTAGCTTAAATCATACGCCACTCACGTCACCATCACAACCCTTAAGTGCATTCCCGCCATTACATTGGAGAGTACATAAGCTCATGTCGGGCTTATGATGGTCCTTGTTTTCTACCGATCTAGAGTAATCCAGACCGTACTCTGGGCGTGCAAATTTTTGGGTTTTGTAGGTGCACATTATTTGTTGGTGTATGTGGGTAGTCGGTGGTGAATCCGGGTTGGAATTAACGCGCACAGAAATGAATGCGTTGCAAGATGTCAGCTCTTAAACTTATTAAATTGTAATGATATATAACATCAGCTGTGTTGAAGAGTACTCTGTTTTCAGTACTCACGTACAACAAAATGTATTTATTATGATCAGTAATGCTAAAATTTCCCAGTTTTTAAATACAATGAATGTGTGTGACAATGTGTGCGACATTTGAAAGGAATTTTTTTAATTTAACCAAGATTAAAGTTAAGACGAAAATTAACCAAAGTTAAATACTATTTTTTGAAGCGAAAAGTTGACAGTTGATAATGCTCTTGGATTATTATCCTTCTTAGATTACTAAATATACTCGTATTAAGACGTGCATAAATATTACAGCTCTTGCCATCTCTCCGTCTCTATCTTAATTTACTTTACAGATCGCGTAACAACATTTATTCACTCAATAGTTCAGTTTACCACGTAACGATGTCGCCCTAAAATTACCAAACATTTCTATTTTCTTTACATCCTTGCTTTCGATCGGCAGGCGCTGCAGGATTTACCTATTTTAATCAAGGTAACCATAACGTTTCATCAATTTTATTCTGTTTTGTTTTACTGAATATATATTTAGTTGGCACTGATTTACAAATAGATGATTACTGCGGAAATAATATCGTATGAATGAGGAGTACAAAAATATTTATTTGACTATTTG
>JAODGC010046932.1:14017-30059 GCA_027574925.1 Ecitoglossa quadriceps | reverse complement strand
CGGTTTAAATACCGGACTGCTGGTTGATGTATTCCGAATCGGAAGAGTCTATACATCTTCTACAAGAAGACTAATAACATCGCATTTTTCTCATGGCAATTGTGGTCAACTAAGTAATTAAAGAATGAGAACTAGTTGCTATTTACATTAAGTTTACAAACTCCAACAAATAAGTTAGTTGGTAAACCTAGTCTGTGATTTCATCATATTATCTAAAGCACTTTTATTTATCTACTACTACGATTGTTGACAATCGTATTAACAACTCATAGCGTTACAATGATACCTTTTCTTGGATGCAAATCAATCGCTTGCTTGGATCCTTCTATTTAGTTAACCAGCCATCCAAGATATCCAACGTAATTTCCAAAGCGTCTATCTTGGTTGGCAATTAAGAAAAGTCCTCCATCTGAAACACGATTAATAATAACACAAACCTCAACAACACAGAATGCTTATACTTTTTATATCTTCGTAATGATGACTGTTTTCTGTCAAATTGACTTATCTGCAGTAAACCATCCATCAAAGAGTAAATTGCTTACTTGAATATTTATTTAACGGTAATTTGTTTTTAACTAAAATTTAAATAGATACCTATGCATACAATTGAAAACAACAAAGGAGTTAATGACATTGTACAATATTCACATCAAATTATTTAACTGGCGAGCATTTTAAGTCAACAAACGATTTTTTTAAATTGGTTTGATGCTCCCACTCCGAAAGGAGTTCATTTTAGTTTGTAATTGACATCGAGAAAGGTAGTAATCTTTTGCCTTCTAGGAGATCTGTTATCAATTATATCTTCCCCTCTAGCCTCCAGAATGGACAGCAGTTCCAGCAGTGACAGCAGTGTGGTGAATCCTGTTGAGGTTATGAAACGCCACGTGCGTTCATTGCCAATCGTGATGCTCGCCGAAATGGATGCTGAAAAGCATCACGTCTGCGTTCCACCAAAAGAGTTCGTGAGGTAGTCAATTAAATTTTAACTCACATGTTATTTATTTAGGTCAACGCACTCTCAACACCTTGCATTGAGCTGTCGGTGGACTCACCACAAGTTGTTCTAATTGATATTTTCTTCTTACAATGTCCCTGAAACCCATTCTAAATTGAAGCTAGCTAAGAATAAAACACTTGAATAAACCGGTAATATGTTGGACGTGTGGACCAACTCGTGGTAAACAATATTTTTGATGCGTCGCGCTCCGAAGAAGTTTTTCCATGGCCTACTATGTTCATTAGTTTATTGATTTGTTTTTTTTTTATAATGAGTGGTCGCTTGATTTCAGAGATCCACGAGCAATTCCGTTCCATATTCCGCATCGCAATGTTCTTGAGAGGTATGAAGGACCTCCTCCTATGCCGCCGGAGCCTCTTGTAAGAATATTGGTTACTCAGTTACTTTATTGGTGAATAATAAAATGACTTGCAGTCTGGCTTCCGTGATAGCCAACGAAGACTATTACACGCAATAAAATCAACAGATTCGATTGATGAAGAAATTCCAAGGTGCTCGCAGCTACCCACTTATACCGAATATTCGCATCCTATTGATAAGGAGTTTGATATCTATGATACTGTTTTACCCCATTATAAAGTTCCTAACGTTGTTGAACAGAATAAGTTGATTGAGAGCTTTCGTTCCGGTGAAATTCAAGGCTTTGTTTATTTGATTTTTGCTGTTACAAGGTCTTCCGAACATTATACTCCTTATGCCTTAAGGTAAAATTGATAAACCAGAAATGAATTGTAATTTAATAATTTGTCCGTAAATGTAGAATGGTCCCCTATGAAGAAATCAACAAAAAGTACTTCATCACAATGAGTTCGCATGGTGTTCTCCAGTGTTCTTTGGGAGAACAAATCTTTACAACCCTCGACAAGTGGCAGAAGGAATACAATACTTATTGTCGTTTAATGAGATACAAATCATTCTTTAACTTTCGCAAATGGAAAGCGTTCTATATATGGAAGAAGATAATTTCCTTTGATAAGTTTCAAACTGCTGGTGATTTCCTGAGCGAAAACCTTTTCATTCTGAATCCTCTGTTGAGAAACGCTGTGTTAACTATTCGTCAGATGGTACACAAGTTGGTTTACAGTTCGTTTATAAATGTTAATTTTATTGAAGATCAGCACATATTTTACTTTAATGAGTTGCAAATGGAGAAAAAAGACAACTTGACTATTAGTTTGCGACAGTTCCGAAATGTGGCTGCTGAAATTGTGTCAAACGCTTGTCATGGCGCTTTGTTGGGAAAAGGATTTATTGTGGATGAGTCTACTGTCGAGCAAAGTATAATTTGTATAAGATATTTAATAATTAGGAATGTAAATTGTAATATTGTGTTGATGTAGATCGGCGTATTCGTGAGAAGAAGGCAAAAACTTCCTACATTGAACAAGCAAACAAGAAAAAGTACTCCGCACGTTTATGTTGCTTTATTATTTTTATTGATTACATCATGATTGATCTGTTGTACCGCATAATTGCGAATACAATGGAGGAGCTTCTGGCTGTATTTGAGAAGCATGTTCCGTATGTTCCGACTGAGGAAGACTTGTTAAATAATGATCAACTTAATATTGATATTCCACGTCCTCAAAATGCTTATAGGGTATGCAATAGACTTTATTTTCAGAGTTATTTTTTTTGTTTCTTTTTATCTTTATAGCAACCTTTCATTATTATTGATGTCTTCATCAAGCCAGGAATCATATATTTCTGGCCCAATTGTGAAGTGGTCAGCAAAGTGTTCCATGATTTGGAAGGTTACTGGTTTTATATTGTCACTCACTTGAAGCCCTTCATTAGTGATAAACTCTACAATGCTTTTACAAGACCCATAATAAATGGAAAACGAGAAGACCGCATTTGTGGATTTGGACCAGAACTCTCTTTCTTCTTGGATGAAAATGAATATCTTCATGAAATACGTGACAAGATCTACGATTATCTCTCTACTAATTTCGACATTGCTGATAAATTTCGTTACAAGTTGGAAGACATCGTAATTTTTTTCACGCAAGATGCTGGTACTGAGGAGAGTAGTATTGAAGTAGAAAGGGACCTGGAAAAGTTTAGAGCGATGTGTATTCGTTACAAGAAGGAAATTGAAATCATTGAGAGTCTATGGGATTGGCAACCTATGGGAATTTATAATCTTCAAATGATAGATTTTAAGGAATTGGCATCTCCAGAACCTAAAAGATTAATCAACATTATTGAGCGTGTGATGCCTTCGTAAGTAGAACATTTTCGTACTTTGTGGTTGGTGATATTACACTCGATTGCTTATAAATTTAGGATTGGGAAAGAGAAAGTAGATTATCTCATGGCGGAAGTGGAAACATCGCAAGTTTTCTTAGAAACTGAACCTATCACTACTATTGAATTCGTGGCTTATTTGGAGTTCATCGATGGTGCTCAAGCACGAGCTGATGAATTGGATATTATCTTGGACTATTGTAAAGATCTGTATGATATAACTGAAGAATTTAAAATTCCTGTAGGCGGTGATGAAATGGAAAACTACCTCGGTTTAAGCGTATCAATGGGTATTCTACGTAATCTAATTGACAAGAAGATTGAAGAAAGAGACAAGATTATCGTACGGTTCAGTGCGCAGATGAATAAGGATATTTCTATCCTCATTGAAGAGATTGGAAAGATCAAAATGGATTGTTCGGTATGTTACTTTTAATTTTTTTAATGAAATTTATTATTGAGCGGATGTTTTATTCTCATTCTTTATAGGCTGCATGGTTGTACGATTCTGAATCTAAAATAAGTGAAGTTCTACCTTATCTGAATGCTCTTTATGAGCATCTCATGGATTGTTTACGCAGAGCCAATGAATTCAAGTCGTACCAAAAACAGTTCAGACTAGAAGTGACTAGATTTGATATGCTTGAGGAAGTCCTCAATGATGTAAAGCTAAGAATGCTTCTCTGGGAGAGTGTGGAAGGTTGGGATACCCAAGTCAGCGAATGGTACGAAGTGGAATTCAACACACTGGATGTTGATGAGATGAATTTGTTCACCGCGAAAAATATGAAAAATATCACACAATTGGAGAAAGGTCTACCAAAGAATTTGGTAGTTCCTGAGCTCAAAGAATCTGTTGAGCAAGTTAAAGACAAACTTCCAGTCATTACCTATTTGAGGAATCCAGCACTACGTCATCGACACTGGATGTTGATTGAAAACTTGTTAAATTACAAATTTAAAGCGGATGAGGTCCTAACTTTAGAACTTCTGGAGTCATTGAAGGTGTTTAGTTATCCAGAAGAACTAATGGATATATCTGGCCAGGCTAGCAGTGAGTACAGTCTGGAGATGTTACTTAAAAAGGTGGAGGAAAACTGGAAAACATTGGAATTTCCCGTCAATCAGCATCGCGACGCAAAGGATGTATACATTTTGGGATCCTTGGAAGAAGTGCAAGCCATAGTGGATGACAGTAATATTAATATTACAACTATTGCTAGCTCCAGACACGTAGGACCTATTAAAGCTAGGGTTGAAGAATGGGTCAGGATACTTGATTTATTTGGAAGAATTATGGACGAGTGGCAATTATGTCAACAAAGTTGGATGTATTTAGAAGTTATCTTCTCAGCTCCTGATATTCAGAGACAACTACCAAATGAAGCAAAAATGTTCCTTATTGTAGACAAGTCATTCAAGGAGATTATGAGAAAAACTGCAAAGATGCCTATGTGCATAGAAGCTGTTACTTACCCGAATATGCTGGAGATATTTCAAAAGAACAATGAGCTTCTAGAACAAATTATGAAGTGTTTGGAATCCTACTTGGAAACGAAGAGAGTTTCCTTCCCACGATTCTATTTTTTGTCTAACGATGAGTTGTTGGATATACTTGCACAAACAAGAAATCCTCATGCTGTGCAACCGCATCTGAGAAAATGTTTTGATGCCATTGCAAAGCTGGAGTTTGGAGTTAAAACTGCAACCGAGGGAGAAGATGGTGAGATAATTGAATCAGCAACACCTATTTTGACCACAGATATTGTGGCAATGATTTCCCCTGAAGGTGAACGAGTTGCTTTGACTAAAGGATTAAAAGCTAGAGGGAATGTGGAAGACTGGCTGGGGAAGGTGGAAGACTCTATGTTTGTTTCTCTCCGGAAATTAATGAAAGCTTCCATGTATGACTACATGTCACGTGCTCGAGAAGCCTGGTGTCAAGACCATGCTAATCAAATTGTGTTAATTGTATCACAATTAATGTGGGCAAGAAGTGTGCATGCTATTTTTGATTTTTCCAAGAATAAAACTGCGGATATGAAGGAATTTGAACATAAAAATATTGTTGTAAGTAGTTAAAACATTCTTATTGTCAAATTTCACAGTAAAATATCTTAACTTTTTAAGGATTTGAACAAATTGGCT
This sequence comes from Ecitoglossa quadriceps, assembly GCA_027574925.1. Taxonomy (NCBI): domain Eukaryota; kingdom Metazoa; phylum Arthropoda; class Insecta; order Coleoptera; family Staphylinidae; genus Ecitoglossa; species Ecitoglossa quadriceps. The sequence continues at coordinate 24,637 of JAODGC010046932.1, read as the reverse complement.
GGCTTGATTCGTACCGATTTGAACAAAATTACCAGAAAGGTATTAATTGCACTTATAACAATTGATGTGCATGCTCGAGATACTATCACACAAATGGTAAAGAATAATGTTACAAATGGGAACAGCTTCGATTGGTTAAAAATGTTACGTTACTACTGGATGGAAAACATTGATAACTGCGTTGCGAAAATGTCCAGTGCTTATTATGTCTACGGCTATGAATATTTAGGAGCTTCAGGTGTTTTGGTCATTACACCGTTGACAGACAAGTGCTATCTTTGTCTCATGGGTGCCTTGCAATTGGATTTGGGCGGTGCTCCCGCAGGTCCAGCTGGAACTGGCAAAACTGAAACCACCAAAGATATGGCTAAAGCATTGGCCATCCAATGCGTTGTATTCAACTGTTCAGAAGGCCTGGATTATAAAATGATGGGCAGATTCTTCTCTGGGTTGGCGCAGTCTGGTGCGTGGTGTTGCTTTGACGAGTTTAACCGAATTGATATTGAAGTGTTGTCTGTAATTGCCCAACAATTGATCACTATCAGGAATGCTAAAGCAGCCAAACTGAATAGATTCATGTTTGAAGGCAGGGAAATCAAGCTAGTTCATCAATGTGCTGCTTTTATTACCATGAACCCAGGATATGCTGGAAGAACTGAATTGCCTGATAATTTGAAGGCGTTGTTTAGACCCGTTTCCATGATGGTCCCTGATTATGCATTGATAGCTGAAGTTACTTTATACTCGGAAGGTTTCGAATCATCTAAAGTCCTTTCCTATAAAATGGTTCAGATGTATAAATTGTGCAGTGAGCAGTTATCTCAGCAGGATCACTACGATTTTGGAATGCGCGCAGTGAAAAGTGTACTTGTAATGGCCGGTGCCCTCAAACGTGCCACACCTGATAGAAATGAAAATGTCGTATTGATTTGCGCCCTTCGAGATAGTAATTTACCAAAGTTCTTGGCTGATGATGCGGTTCTCTTCCAAGGAATCCTCTCTGATTTATTCCCTGGTGTCGAGTTGCCAGTGAATGACTATGGAAGCTTTGAGCTTGCAATTGTAGAGTGCATGGCTAGTATATTACTGCAACCTGAACGTACAATGATTAAGAAAGTTATTCAATTACACGAAACGATGATTGTTCGATGGGGAGTTATGCTGGTTGGGCCTACCGGTGGAGGTAAAACTGCAGTGCTTACAACGCTAAACTTGGCATTGTGCAAAATGCATGAAGATGGTGAGGTTGGACCGTATTGGCATCCTGTGCATACCTATATTATGAATCCGAAAGCTGTCACAGCAGGAGAATTGTACGGGGAAGTGAATCCTTTTACAATGGAGTGGAGAGATGGTTTAATGGGCATTATGGTACGAACTGCAGTAAATACCACTGATGAAGATCATCAGTGGGTAATTTGTGATGGTCCTGTAGATGCTGTGTGGATTGAAAATTTAAATACAGTCCTCGATGATAACAAAATGTTATGTCTTGCTAATTCAGAAAGAATTAAACTTACTCCGTATGTTCACATGGTGTTTGAGGTGCAGGATTTGGCCCAAGCATCACCAGCAACTGTAAGTCGATGTGGGATGGTGTATATTGACCCGGATGAACTAAAATGGTTGCCATTTGTTAAGTCATGGTTATTGAAACAGGATGAAACAAACCTTAGTGCAGCATATAAAGAGTTTATTTTGGAGTTGTTTATCCATGCGGTTGAAAACGGATTTTTATTTATTAAGAAGCATTGTGACTTCCCTATACATCAAGTGGAAATTAGTAAAGTAGCTATGATCTGTGCATTGTTGAAAGGTATTATTGAAAGTACAAAAATGGATAGAATTGGCGAGAAAGCCAAAGTTAGAAATTATGTCTGCCAGTCATTTATCTTTTGTTATATTTGGGGCCTGGGTGGAAATCTTGATGAAGTCTCTAAAGAAAAGTTTGAAGGATATGTCAGGGAGCAATTTGATGAATTTCCCGACGCTAGAGTGCCACCTGGCGTTGATTTATGGACAGTATTTATGGATTCAGACAGTCACCGCTACGAAAATTGGACATCAATAATACCCACATTTGCTTACAGGCCTGATGTGTCCTTCTTTGATATGCTCGTGCCTACGATGGATACTGTCCGGTATGGATATGTAATGGAACAATTAATCAGCGTCAATTACCCGGTGTTTTACACCGGTGGCACTGGAGTTGGGAAATCTGTAATAGCAAAACAAGTGCTAACGAAAATGTTTGAGACTGGCAAGTTTGTACCAATTACTTTGAACTTCTCGGCCCAAACAAGCAGTATGCGCACTCAGGAAATATTGGAATTGAAGCTAGAAAAGCGCAAAAAGACCTTACTTGGTGCCCCGATTGGGAAACGCATTATTTTGTTTGTGGATGATGTGAATATGCCCAAGCTGGAAACTTACGGGGCACAACCGCCTATTGAATTGTTGCGTCTGTTTCTGGATCATGGTGGTTTATATGACAGAGACAAACTATTTTGGAAGGATATTAAAGATGTGGTCCTTGCAGCTGCCTGCGCACCACCTGGCGGCGGGAGAAATCCTTTAACGCCAAGATTTGTCCGACATTTTGGAATGTTATTGATTCCATCACCAAATGAATTTTCGTTGAAAGTTATTTTCAAGTCAATATTGAAGGGGTTCCTCAATGATTTTTCCAATAATGTGAGGGACCTAGGAGACAGTATGGTCAACGCAGCAGTTGAAATTTATGACAGAATTGCAGAAGATTTACTGCCAACTCCTGCCAAGTCACACTATGTCTTCAACCTTCGAGATTTATCAAAATGTGTTCAGGGAATTCTTCAGAGTGATTCCGGGACCATGCGAGAAGCAAATGATATGCTGCGGCTTTTCTGCCATGAATGTCTACGGATCTTCCATGATCGGTTGATTAATACTGAAGATAAAGTGTACTTTTACTACTTGCTTCGAGAAATCAGCAATAGATGCTTTGGGAATCCGGTCCTAAACTTTACAGATGAATCTATTTGGAAGGAGTCTCCTGTATTATTGTTTGGAGATTTTATTATTTTTGGTGCTGCAAAAGAAGACAGAATCTACGAAGAGATTAAAGACCTGAATAAACTGAAGAATGTACTCAATGACTACCTGGACGATTTCAATCTTATGACAAACAAGGATATGTCCATGATATTCTTCATGGATGCCATTGAGCATTGCTGTAGAATTGCTCGTATTTTAAGATCTGATCGTGGCAATGGTTTGCTCGTCGGTGTAGGCGGCATGGGTAAACAAAGTTTGACAAGGCTCTCTGCTCACTTGAATGGCTACAAATGTGGACAGATTGAACTAACTCGGAACTATGACCACGCGGCTTTCTTTGAAGATTTACGCAAGGTGGCTTTTGCTGCTGGTGTATTATTTGAGCATACTGTGTTTCTGTTTACTGATACTCAAATTGTACAAGAAGAGTTTCTGGAGGATATCAATAATTTATTGAATTCCGGAGAAGTTCCCAATCTTTTTGAAGCCGATGAATTGGAAAAAGTTATTATTGGTTGTAGACCTGCAGCAAAAGAAATAGGAATATCCGAATCTAACAGAGATGGCATCTACGATTTCTTTGTGAACAGAGTGCGAAACTTGCTGCATCTTGTCTTATGCATGAGTCCTGTAGGAGATGCATTTAGAAGAAGATGCCGTATGTTTCCATCACTAGTTAATTGCTGTTCGATTGATTGGTTTGTCAAATGGCCCGATGAAGCTTTATTGTCTGTGGCTGAACGTGCAATGTCCGACATTACTCCGGAGCCTGCAATCAACAGTAAACTGGCTTCAATTTGTGTAGTAATGCATCAAAGTGTTGAATTGATGACTGTGAGGTTTTACAATGAAATGCGACGTCATTATTATACTACACCTAGCAGTTATTTAGAACTCCTAAAGTTATATCAAGGCATGTTGGGGAAGAAAAAGGAAAAGATACTCAAGGTCTGCGAAAGAATAGAAAATGGTTTGAAGAAACTGTATGAGACCAACTCTGTAATTGATACCATGAAGGAGACTTTAACGGCGATGGAACCAAAGTTGAAGGAAAAATCACAAGCTGTCAAGGAGTTAATGGAGTATCTTGCAAAAGAACAAAAGTCGGCTGATAAAGTACGAGTTACCGTCAAAAGCGATGAGGCAGCTGCGAAGGAAAAAGCTGATGAAACACAAGCGTTGGCTGATGATGCACAGAAAGATTTGGACACAGCACTGCCGGCTATGGAAGCAGCTATGAAAGCGTTAGAATCACTGAATAAGAATGACATAAATGAAATCCGAGTATTCCAAAAGCCACCTGCTTTGGTACGTACTGTCATGGAGGCGGTCTGTTTGCTGATGGGCTCAAAAACCGATTGGGCGTCAGCTAAGCAAGTTATGGGTGATGGCAACTTCTTGAAGAAGTTGCAAGATTTTGATAAGAATAATATACCAGAGAAGACATTAGTTAAGTTGAAGGTGTATATAGACAACAAGGAGTTCCAGCCAGATATAGTAGCAGGCGTGTCAAAGGTATGCAAGAGTATGTGTATGTGGGTAAGAGCGATCGATATGTACGCCAAGGTATACAAAATTGTGGAACCCAAACGTAAAAAGTAAGGTACCCTGCTTTTGCTTTTAGCACCTCTTAAGACTGTATTCGTTTATAGATTGTTGGAAGCCCAGAAAGAACTCGATAGTGTAATGGGAGTATTAAACGAAAAGCAAAAACTTCTCGCCGATGTAGAAAAGCAAATAGCCAACCTCCAAGCAAATTTTGAAGCCAGTATTGCGGAAAAGAAGACACTGGAAGACGACATGGCTATTACTGCAGCAAGATTACAGAGAGCTGGTCGGCTGAATATTGCTTTAGGGGACGAGCAAATTCGGTGGGAGGAAAGTGTGAAACAATCTGCAATTGAATACGAATTGGCAACGGGAGATGTACTTTTGTCAGCTGCCTCAGTGGCATATCTAGGCGCTTTTACTAGTTCATATCGAAAGGAACTCGTCAACCAATGGTTGGACACATGCAATAGTTTGAAGATCCAAACATCCAAGAATTATAGCATTGTTACTGTTTTGGCTGATCCGTATGATATACGATATTGGAATGAGTGTGGATTACCTAGGGATTTGGTTTCTACCGAGAATGCAATTCTGGTTACTCAAGCTGGACGTTGGCCTCTATCCATAGACCCCCAAGAACAAGCATATCGGTGGATAAAGCAAATGGAAACACCGAATAATTTGAAAATTATCAAGCAGACTGATACAGGATATATGCGAATTTTAGAAGGAGGTATCAGAATTGGGATGCCTGTTCTTCTTGAGGAAGTTGGGGAATCGTTGGATCCAACATTGGCACCTATATTGAACAAACAAACATTTGTTGTGGTAAGAAAATTTCCAAGATTTCTTTCTTCCAGATGATCTGAGTGTAAATTTTATTAGGGTGGAAGAACACTGATTCGGTTGGGAGACACTGACGTTGAATATGATAGCAACTTCCGCTTTTATGTTACCACAAAATTGTCGAACCCACACTACCTCCCGGAAGTTTGCATCCAAGTTACCATCGTCAACTTTACTGTGACTCCATCTGGTCTTGAAGATCAGCTTTTAGCGTAAGTTATTTATTTTTTTCTTTGAGCACATAATATTTGCGATGTTTTTTTGCATAGCGATTGTGTGAGTTTGGAAAGACCTGATTTGGAGACTTTAAGAACAGAACTAGTGGTTAGAATAAACAGCGACAAGAGTCAGTTGAAAGGCATTGAAGATAAGATTTTGCGTATGCTCTTCCAATCTGAGGGCAATATCCTCGACGATGAAGACCTAATTGATGCTTTGAATGAAAGTAAGGAAACTGCTGCCATAATCGCGGCCAGATTAATTGAGACTGAAGCCACCGAGGAAAAGATATCTATAGCGAGAGAAAAATATCGCAGTGTTGCAACCAGGGGTTCCATTTTATACTTTGTTGTTGCGACTCTGGCTGAGATTGATCCCATGTATCAGTTCTCACTGAAATACTTCAATTCTGTGTTTAATAACGTAATAAAGGTGAGTGAAAAAAGTTCAGTTTTGGAAAAACGGCTTGAAATATTATATGCTGAAATCACTCTCGCCATATATACAAATGTCTCCAGAGGTTTATTTGAACGACACAAACTTGTCTACAGTTTTATGCTATGCATAGCCGTTTTAAAAGAGAGTGGAAGTATTACTGAATCTCAATACAACTTCCTTCTGAGAGGTCCGGTAGGATCAAGAGCTGTTCCGGGGAAAAAGCCAGATATTTCTGCTATGACTGATTTAATTTGGTTATCTGTTAACCACTTGCAGTATGAATATGATTATTTTAGCGACATAGTCGAGGATTGCACTAAAGTTATTTACATTAAAGTTGGCAACTTTACGCAAAATTTGACGTTTATTCCAAAGAACAAAGTAAAATCAACTATTGACTGGAATCTTAGGCTGGATGACTTTGACAAGTTGCTGCTTATTAAGGTAATGCAAGAGGAAAAGCTTGTTTTTGCGATTACCGAATATGTCAAGTTGAAATTGGGACAAGCCTTCATAGAAAGTCCGGCAGTAGCACTTCCTATTTTATATGTGGACACTTCTCCAGTAACCCCTCTGGTGTTTGTTTTAAGCACTGGATCTGATCCTTTTAGTGCTTTCCAACGCTTTGCCGCCGATATGGATATGACGGAGAGAATACAGTCAATTTCTCTTGGACAAGGCCAAGGGCCTGTAGCAGAAAAACTGATTGAATCTGGGCGATTGCGGGGGGACTGGGTGTTCCTCCAAAACTGCCATTTAGCTAGTTCTTGGATGTTGTCAATGGAACGCATCATCTTGAAAATTGCCGAATTGGAAGATAACAATCAGATGTTCAGGCTTTTTATGAGCTCGATGCCTTCAAAAACGTTCCCTGTGTCAGTATTACAAAATTCTGTCAAGGTGACCAACGAACCTCCCAAAGGGCTACGTGCTAATGTCAAGAGAGCATTAGCAGATATGTTGGAAGATTTTTTTGATGATCATCGTAAGTAATAAATTGTCGATTAATTGTAAGGTGTGAAGTTAAATAATTACGTATTAGCTCTTGGTAAGAAATGGCAGTCAATGATTTTTGGCCTCTGCATTTTCCATGCGGTAATTCAAGAACGAAAGAAATTTGGTCCCTTGGGTTGGAACATTATTTATGAATTCAATGACAGTGACAGAGAGTTTGCCTTCAACACATTGAAAATGTTTTGCGCTTCTGGGACAATTCCATGGGATGCTTTGGAATACATCACGGGTGAAATTACGTACGGCGGGCGAGTTACGGACTACTGGGATTTAAGATGCCTGAAAACTATTTTGAAAGGATTTTTTTCACCTGCAACTATTGCTCCTGAATATTCCTTTTCCAAATCAGGAGTTTATTATTGTCCCAACTATTCGAAACTTTCTCAATTTAGGGAATTTACTGATACGCTGCCTATTATTGAAAAGCCAGAGATATTCGGCATGCATGAAAATGCAAATATTGCTTATCAAATAAAAGAGACACAAGCCGTTATAAAGGTCATTATGGAGAGCCAGCCAAGAGTTACGGGTGGAGCAGATGCTCTATCTTCAGATACAATCGTGTTTCAACTGGCAGAGAAAATAATTGAGCAAATATGTCCATTTATAAGTACCGATGATGCGCTTAACAAACTTTTTATTGTAAGTTGAAAAAAATATCTATTTAAATATCGACATTTATTCTTTTTCACAGCGAGACGATAAAGGAAGGGTGCCATCTTTCACGACTGTGCTCGTTCAAGAAGTTGATCGCTTCAACAAGTTGCTTAACTTAATACACAGCTCTATGGAACAATTAAAGAAAGCCATCAAAGGTTTGGTTTTGATGTCAGATGCTTTAGAAGAAGTGTATACTGCATTTATAAATAATCAAGTGCCAAATATGTGGAATGCAAAATGTTATCCATCTTTGAAAACGCTAGGTAGTTGGACTCGTGATCTAGAACTACGGATTGATTTCATAATGGTTAGTATACAACGTTGTTGCGAATTGACTTAAAATTGTTTATTTATAATGGTGTGACTACAATAGGTATGGTTAAGATCAGGACATCCAACTTCATATTGGTTATCTGGATTTTACTTTCCACAAGGTTTCTTGACTGGTACGCTTCAAACGCATGCGAGGAAATACAATCTTCCAATCGATCAGCTCAAGTTTGATTTCGTTATCCAGCCGCAATTACTGGACCAAGAAGATATTAAAACAGCCCATGATCTTGCTGGTAAGGAAGATTACAATATTTATGGTAAACTTGTGTTGCCGAAGGATGGAGTTAATGTTCATGGGATATTCATGGACGCTGGTCGTTTCGACTTGAAGGAGATGTCTTTAATGGATGCCAAACCAGGTAAGAAGTAAATATAAAAACAATAATTTTAAAATGCAAATTGTTTTTCCAGGAGAGATAAATCCACCATTTCCGGTCATGACATTAATTCCAAAAACAGTAATGTCTGAAAATGACCCACGATATGTATGTCCTTTGTATAAAACTTCTGTACGGGCAGGCACGCTTTCCACTACTGGACATAGCACGAACTTTGTAATTCCTGTTTTGATACCATCAATGGAAAATCAAAGTTTTTGGATTTTGAAGGGGACTGCACTTCTTACACAATTAACCAATTAATATTGTCAACTGGTAGTTAAACTAATATAGTAACAAATATCGTGTATTCGAAGTTGTTTTCAGACCAAGTTTTTCACCATAGAAATATTGAACGTTAATATTTGGAAGTGTGTTTTATTTGGGCCCAAATATATTTTGAAAATATTTATATGGTAAATATGAAGTAGGATGGTCTACCATCGCTTCCCAACAACTATCTATCATATATTACTCTCACTAAACTATAGATTGTAAAGGTTTGACCACACAAGGTGCAAAAATAACACAGAACATGCCCCATCGAGAATGACTGTAGTGCTCATATGAGTATCAAGGCTACAGCAAATCAAGGAGGTATGTAGCCATTTTCAATCGTTTTGGCCTATTCCACTTGCTATATGCATTCGCTAGTGGTTGGTGCATCTGAGCAGTAGTTGCAAGGTGGGCAGGACCATCCTCCATTTTCAAAAAGATGTGATTTTTCTACGCGATGCTTCCATTTCAATCTTTGTTACCACTTGAACAAATACAAATATTCTTGGGATATAATTCTAGCGATTTCAGACTATTTCTTGATATTGTGTGTGTGTGTGTGTGTTATAGGTAGAAAGGTCGTAATATTTTGTGGAGTATCAGGAGCATAGCTAAATCGGGGAGGTGCTAACCGTGCAAATTCCTAGCATGATACAGCGCAGGTAACCAATCAAAGTATAGTATAAATATTCACTTCTCCTTAAGCTTGCTGAACCATCCCAGATGTCCAATATCATTGGAATAGGACTGCAGTAACTTGAACAACAACACCTCCGTGCCCGCTGGTTTGTTTACATTTTTGTTCCATGTTATTATCTTACGCGATGCATCGAATTCTTGATAGTGTGTGCCTTAAAGTGTTGTAAAAAGGCTGTAGTATTCGGGGAAAGACATCGTATGTGTTGCACTCATTGCACATATTGCTCATTGCATATTATTATGTCGTGTAATCTTTATGTCAGTGTAGTTGTCCGTGCTGGACTATATAATCATATACACTAGCAAGGTCTACTAAAACATGGTCATCACCAATAAACACATTGCATTTACTCTTATGCATCAGCAGATTTACTTCTCCCGTATTATTTTGTTGCATGGGTTAACATAACACTGCGCAATGAGTATGAATGAAAAACACTGTCTAACATGAAACCCAAGATGCAAAGTAGGATGGGCACCGCAGCGAGTTTGGTCTTATCAACAGATAACCTATCGCACCACAAGCGTCACACATCTATTTATAGTCTTAACCAACTGGAATTTCTCTCCGCATCACGCTAATCATTAATCAGTATTTTGCTTACTGCACTATTTAAGAAACAGGTGTAAACATTCCAATGTCTTCACTGAATCTCATCATAATTTAGGTCTATGCTTATCGCTATACACATTTGATTTAGTTTACTTGATTTCATTTTTGCAAATTACTATTCCCAGTAAGAAATCCACTTCTTATCATATACTATTAGAACCAGCAATACAATGCATCATCTATTACCACAACAAAACTCCCATAAGAAGCAATACAAAGTAAAGCAACACAATACGAAACATATGCCAATAGAATTCTAATTAAGAAAGATTAGTATGCACCACAACTAATATTTTAGTTTTCTAAATGGACCATTTTAATGTTCCATTAAACATGTTGTCACTTTTCAACACAGCGCTGGCGCCGTATGTAGAACAGGGTCAATGCGTATGGTGGAACGCAGGACTGGTGAAGACATCTTACGTTTATATCCATATAGTGGAAAAATTCAAATATTCCTAGAAATCTGGAAAACAAAGAGTAATCTACAAAATTATGGATATCTACAAACGCAGCAAAATCTGCGCTACTTTTTATCCTGCTATTGAAACAGGTTTA
>JAODGC010046921.1:0-30077 GCA_027574925.1 Ecitoglossa quadriceps | reverse complement strand
ATAGAACGTTTAGAAATGATGGACATAATTTGGGGTTTTACTGCATATGTGATACAGTCGTTGGAAGGGTTCCAAAATATACCGAGGCTTTTGATAGCTTCGGACTTGTCTAATTGTAGTTGGATATTACAGCGCTATTGGAAATTTTCCCTGAAACGTCTGGGTGATTAGATGCCTATTGTCTGATGGAGAATCCTGCGGTTGAAAGATGTTGAGTCAATTGATTGCGATGTTCAATGGCTTCTTGCTGGGTTTTGGCACCCGTTAATAAATCGTCCACATAAAACTCAATTTTAAGAACAAACGACGCCCTTACAAATTGATGAGCCTCATCATCTACCAATTGGTGTAAGCAACGTGATGCGAGGTAAGGGGCGGAAGCTAAACCGAACGTAACGGTATTCAAATCGTAAGTTTGATTATTCCAAATGATTCGTTGATATCTTCGAACAAGGAATTGCCTTTACATTTTTTCAATGTCACCAGTTAGGACTAGTAAGGAAAACAGATCGGATTGGATTGTAGAACCGACGAGGAGGTTATCGTTAAGTGATGTGCCAGATGTTGTTTTGGCTGAGCCATCAAATACGACTCGAAGCTTTGTAGTCATGCTAGATTCTTTTATGACAGCGTGATGAGGAAGATAATAGCCAGGAAGAGAGATTTCAGAAGGGTCGACAAGAGACATGTGCTTTAGGTCTAGGTATTCTTGTAAAACCTTGTCATATTGATCTTTACGGCTGGGATTTTGGTTTAAACGACGTTCGGATGATTGGTAACGTTTGAAGGCTTGATTGTATGAATCACCGAGTAGTTTAGCGTTTTCCTTGAATGGTAAAGCTACTACATATCTTCCTTCGGTATTGCGGGTAATGGTTTCTTGAAATTTTGATTCAGCGGATTGTTCTTCTGCTGATAAAGTTTTTTCTTCTGGACATTCTGCAAGTTCCCAGAATTTTTACAGATCAAAGTGCAATTGAGAGGTAACATGACACCGTCGAAACTCAGCATTTGATTGTACAGACCCGCCTATGATCCAACCGAGTTGGGTTTTGTGGAGAATTAGCTCTGAAGATTAGTTAGAGAAAAGCTTAAATCGGTAACTACTAACCACGTACCTTAAATGCTGCTGTGGGCTCGAGTGGAGTTGTTGCGTGTTCGATGGGTGCTTGCACCGTGGGTGGCTGAAGTTGGGGCAAGTTCACCTCAAAATCCAGTTCGAAGAACCATGAATTGTTGTCTCGCGATTGCTTCAGAAAATCGCTGGTCAACTGCGACTTCAGTGTGTTTGTCGTCGCTGATTATGAGTGGAAAATAACGGACGAAGTTAATGTTGAATATTGGTATATAATTGAGGGACGAGTTGCTGCTCTCACGTTTCGTTTTTTACTACCCTAAATTTTCTGTCGTTTGCAAAACTTCTTCATATGAGTGGTGGGGTGAGGGTTAATAATCAAGGACCAAATGTAGTGGGAGAATTAGTGGCCTGGAAATGGAAGTGTGGGAGGGACACTAAACATAATCTAAATTATGACCTAACGATACATTTTTAACTACTACACCTAAAACTAAATAAATACAATTTTATACGCCCAACTGAACAGTTACCATTTTGTTGGGTTGGGGTTTATGCCCAAACTTATATTGGTAACCACTATCCATCTACCTTAAATCCTGCTGTGGGTTGCAGTGGAGTTCTTCCGTGTTCGATGGATGCTTGCGCGGTGGGTAGCCGCAGTTGGGAAAAGTTTACCTCAAAATCCTGTTCGAAGGACCATGAATTGCTGTCTCGCGATTGCTTGAAGTAATCGCTCGTCAACTGCGACTTCAATGAACTTTCGTCGCTGGTTATGGGTAGAAAATAACAGACAAAGTATACGTTGAATGCTGGTATACTGTGGAAGGCTAAGCGTGTATTGTGACTGGGTGAGTTCTAATGGCGAACGGCTACGTGGTAGCGATTACGGTGGACGGTGAAACTGCGGATTGAATGACCCATCCTCGTGTTGAGGGAAAGGTTGGCGCAACTCAGGGAGTGGTCTTTGCGTTGAGGAAGTGGTCCTCGGCTTGAGAGTGTGGTTCTCGCGTTAAGGGAGTGGTCCTCGCGTTGAGCGAGTGGTTTTTGCGGCAAGGGAGTGGTCCTCACGTTGAGAAAACTACTGGTGGCTGAAAGCACGTTCTGCTCATAACTACGAATTCGTTTGTTTCGCCTGGTGGAGCAATGTCCTGGTTGATCCCGTACGCCGGTTTTAACCGATCCACGGTTATTGGTACGTCACGACCGCGTACCCGCACCGTGAAGAACTTCGGCGTACGTTTGATGATTTTGAACGATCCATAGTATGACAATTGGTCCCTTGGTACCATCGTCGCGAACAAACACATGCTCCGATTCGACAAGATGCCCAGTGTTGGCGTAGCTCTGGTAGGAATTCGGTTGGCGTTGCACGGTCCCGGGCGGGGTCGTCAAGCAGAAACTTTCCAGGAATACGTAAACCTTCCCAATACACTATCTCTGCTGAGGTAGCCTGCAGATCTTCTTTCCAGGCGGCGCAAATACCCAGAAGCACTGTGGAAAGCGTCTGGTCCCATTGGTGCGGATTGACGCACTTAATGGACGCTTTCAACTGACGGTGCAAACGTTTGACCATCCCGTTCACGGCTGGATGGTATGCTGTTGTCTGAAGGTGATGGCTCCACATCACCTGGTTGAGACAGCGGAACAGGTGGGATTCAGACTGCCTACCTTGATCTGTGGTGATTCTTAGCGGTATCCCAAACCCAGATACCCAGCCGGCATAGAACGCCCGGGTGACGATTTCCACCTTCTGGTTGGGTACCGGCATTGCCTCCGACCACCTTGAGAAACGGTCCACGCAGGTAACGCAATACGGTTATCTTCGGACGAGAGCATGACTACCAGGTCCAAGTGTACGTGTTCGAACCACCGCGCAGATGGCGAGAAATATCCCAGCGGGGCTTTGACGTGCCGTGTCTTTCCTGATTGAGAGCTACACGTACTTCTCCTTTATCAACTTGACCGTTGCTTATACAACGGGATGTAGTAAGCCGTGGAGTTGGTCAAAAGCAATCCGCCGGAACTCTGCAGGGAGGTATAGGCGAGACGTGTTGATGGAAAGGTCGCAACACATCGTCGCGTTGCAGCCAGGTATTTTCACGTCCTGCAATTCTAGCTCGGAACCAGATGTTCAAAGAGCTTGCAATTTGAGGTCGTTTCGTTGGGCGTCCGCCAGGACTGGGAAGTTCATCGTCATGGTGACTGCATCGACCCAAGACATCGTGTCAGCCACCACGTTCCCGCTACCTGGATGGAAACGGATGTCAGTGGAAAATTGTCCGAGGATATCCAGGTGGCGGAATTATCTCGGGGAGCAGCGGTCAAAGTGTTGCCTGAAGAGAAACGTCAGCGGCTTATGGTCAGCTTGTATTACGAATAGGCGTCCCTCCAACATATGCTGGAAATTGCAAACCGCCCGGTAAATGGCTAGGAGCTCCCGGTCGTTTGTGCTGTTGTGGCGATGGCTGCCTGCTCCACGTCTTCCGCTGCCACGAGGATCTGGTAGTACGCTCTCTTCAAGTCGATGGTGGTGAAAACATTGCTTAAAGGCTTGTGCAAAATCTTGAATGTGCAACACGGGATACCTGTGCGGGATGATGCAAGCGTTCAAGGCTCGGTAGTCGCCGCACGGACACTATTTGTCGAATTTCTTGAGCACCATGTGTAGACGAGCTGCCCAGCTACGATGGACGTAAATGCCCATCCGTAGCATGGACTCGAACTCCCGTTTGGCTGTCCCCAGCTTGTCTGGTGCCAAACGTCGTGGCCTAGCTGCGGTCGGAGGGCCGGGAGTGAGATGGATGTGGTAAACCGTCTTATGCTTTCAGGTCGCTTAATAACCGGTACCGTCCAGGCGAGTAATGTCAGGGTACCGTTAAAATAATGCATGGCAAGGCGAGCATCCGGTAACTGTTTTAATGCTAAAGTCACCCGTTACAGCGCGTGCTGCCGTAGCTGCCCGCGTCCGCGACCTGGAACGTAACGTGAGTGTGACCATCTCCTCCATGCGTGGCTCGATCGTCGCGGTTTGTGACTTGGGTGCGGCTACCTGCCTGCAGCCCATAGCCTCCGCCACTGCGTCGGCGACTCTTGCCATGCTCTCGAGTGGCGCGTTTGCCTGGGATGCGTGGCTAGCCACGCCGGCTCAAACAATCGGGTTGAGTAGGCTCATCCAAATCATCTTGACAATGTCGGCGCTGCCTGTCCCTCCAGACAATCGTTAGAGGTGGCGCAGGGTGAAGCCTAGTGCGCCGTCGCCGCCGGTTGCGCCGTTCATATTGTGCGTGCTAATTTTAATTTACCCAGATCACGTCGGGGTCACCAATTTATAGAAGGTTATGCATGTATTGTGACTGGGTGAGTTCTAATGGCGAACGGCAAGGTAGTGGCAATTACGGTGGACTGATGACGTCTTCTTCGATGGTGACTCTGGTGGATCTTCACGACTGGCTCGCTGTAACTGGCTATGGATGACTTGCTCTAACTCTCTACTACTGACTGCCCTCTCTCATTTCCTGTCCCGTCCATTTCCATTTAAAGCTGGGAGAAAGGTTGCGTTGGATTTTCCGAGAGGTCAAGCTATGGACCTGCAGGTACCAGTTCATGACGGGGTGCTTAACAATTTCTCCGGTTTTGTTGAGGGAGATAGAGATTTATTGCGTTTGGGACGTGTAGGTACCAGAAGATATTGGTTTATTGCAGAGTGCAGAAAAATTTCTAGGAAGTTCAGATTTGGGAAAGCGTAGAATATTTGTCTATTGGAAAATCTTATATGAATTGAGGGATTTTGGAAAATCTCTGCAATACTATCGACGAACAAGCCGTCACCTTCACGTTTTGTTTTCTACTGCGCTCTACTTATTTCCTCCACATTCAAGTCTTCTTTCTTTATCCTAGTGGGAGAATTGGAGTGGCGGTTGACAATCGGGAAACAAAAATGCAAGTGGAAGATTTCGTGGTCCGGGAATGGAAGTGTGGGAGTGAGAACGAAACGTAAACTAAAGTATGACTTAACGATACATATTGTGACTACAATAAATATAACTAACTAGACCTCAATTTCGCACAGCTGAACATATTGTACGTTGTATTTTTAAACTAATGTTAAATTAATGTAATAGATATAAAGTATAAAATAACATGTAATGAGCTTATTTTTGTTTTTTTTTTTTTCTCTTACATTCTTAATAAACTTGAATAATTTTGCCAAAAACATACATATTCCGTATCAAAATAAAAACAAAAGATAAAAAAAAACATATAAATTAAATTACTTTATAATTATTGCCGTAGCTTCAGATTAGATAAAAACCACAACGTACGATAAGTTTTTAGCGTGTGTTCTGCAAAACCACAAAATATGTAAGTTTTTTTGCCAAAATTACTTTAGTTTTAGAATAATAAAAAAATATAACGTAATATATCTTCCAAGCGTTTGTTCTGCGAAAACACGAAATATATACGTTGTTGGGAATATTATTCAAATTTAATAAGAATAAAGATAAACACAAAGATAAGCTTTAGAATAAATAAAAACCATAACGTACAATAATTTCTAAGCGTTTGTTCTGCAAAAACACGAAATATGTACGTTTTTCGGGCCAAAATATTCAAATTTTATTTTAGATAAAAATTAAAAACATAAATAAACATATCTTATGGATTAAATTATTACATATTTTCTTTGATATACTGTTTATGTAAGGCGTGTTCGTATGCAGGTAACTGAAAATACCCGAATGATATAAAATGAATACGAAACGTTACCTGCTCTGTAGCTGCTTATGTACCAAAATATTGTATAATTTTATGAATTTTTTTTAACAAATAAACAAATGTTTGCTCATGTTGCATTTGCATTTTACTTTTTCGTGTATTGCACGGCAACTAAGGCTTCAATGTTTGACAAGTTTATCAATAGACATAATTGTGTCAATAAATCAAATGTAGTTAATGTAGCTTTGGAATTATATTCACACAATTTTCTGCTACTAATAATAATAGTTGTTACTATTCCTACCCATTTTTGCTCCGCTTGCCGGCTGGAGAAGCTAAATGGAAGAGCATGAGAAAGATCTAAAACCTGCAAAAACTATCAACTCAAATTGCACTGAATAATCGCGAGCAAGTGAAGAAACAGTGACTTACCTCTCTCCTTAAGGTAAGCAATAAATTCGCCCATCTATTGCTTACAGAGCGCATCGAAAACACCATGATTCTTTGCGTTCAGCAAGCCATTCAAGTAAGCGGTGATTGAAAACAGAAAAAATTTACAAAAGGAGCTTTAGCCGGCGTGACTGCACATAGAAAAGAAATAGGAAATAACATCTTTAATTATTGCAATTTTGATCAGTGGGTTTGGTTTGCTTTGCTGCAGCCAATGCAGTAAATGCCAAATCTTTAAAAAAGAAACGTAAGATGCCAAATTGGCCCCTTTGATTGACAATGGTGGGGTCTCCACAAGCGTTGGCGGCTTATGTTTGCTTTCCTTCTGCTTTTTATTACCTCCTAATCTCAATTTGTTTCCCCTTGCATAAAATGTATCATCATCATCAGAAAAACTTTGCTCATTTTACATCTTGCATTTGTTGCTATTCACATTGTTTGTAGCGCCCATCATAGCTACTGCTAAGATCAACAATCATCAAGTGTTCCATAACTTGATCAAGCAACTTACTACCGAGCCAACTTACATCGACTACTTTAATCGCATTGCGCACACCGTCATAATTTTCCGTAATTCAGCGGACCACGAGAGCATTCTCCTCGATTTTACGACAAAAAATATCCCTTTCTACACCTATCAGGATCGTAAAGAGAATAAGAAAATAAATGGTAAATCTGCCCTAATTGCGGAGGTTCGAGAGCTGAATGGCCGGATTAGTCGCCTTTCTGTGAACCAAAGTGTTCCTATCCGGCCTTGCAATTGGCCCAAAACCAAAACCACGCAGTCCAAATTGATGATTTGTAAAGTCCAAATAAGTGCCAAAAATATTGCTGCAATTTAGCATATTGACCAATGCGGTATCCGATGGGAGAAGCATCTGACTGCAAGAAACTTCCCAGGACAGCAGCCGTCTGCCGCCAAGTAAAGTCAGTACCCGGCGTACCTCCTGTACACTGAAATACTGGATACTTAGTTATCACCATCCAACCCGGTGTGGTACTTTCTTGTACATGGAACCTATTTCATAAACTTTGGGCCCTGAAATAAAAAAGCTGGAATTCCAATTACATCAGATACAAAATCTCAGATCTGAGACAATGTCTTGATAAACAAAGAACACAGATCGCTCTTATATAGAAAACTAAGCACCCGTCCTCGATGAGGCTCCTGTGCCTTTCTGGCTCTATCTTATTATATATGTATATATATATTTTATACCGCACATCATCTTGGAAGCTAGAATTCGCGAATATTTCAAAGTCATATTCACCTGTAATGCAACCTCCTACCCGTCTTGCTTATTTATTTGAATTCCTGTTGTACATATGGAATTTTCATAAACACAATGTAAGAAGGATCGAACCCGGCAGACCTCGGTCATCACGTCCAGCCCCACACTAGTATGCCAAACCAACGACTGGCGGAGAAAAATATTGATTGGATGTATTATTTATTATACTTTTTAAAATAAACAAACCAAGAATAAAAATTAATTCAATGATTGGTGCTGCGATGAAAAACAAACAAACGTATGATATAGGCAAAGTTATTTTTTATTCAAATAATATTGTAGTTCTGAGAAGAACTGTTATATTGTGCACGGTGCCCAGCTTCGGTGAAAAACACACAGGAATTGAAAAACAAATTGAAATTCATGGATTCTATTGATTCCGGCGATTCCTTTATATAACACAAATCTAGGCTCTAGGCATTTGCAAATTACAGTGCCAAACGTACCCGAACAGAATGTTACACCCAGTTCAACGTCGAAGTTGTGCAGTCACGTTTGTTTTGCGTGACGCGGCTACTATAAAAATAGCAATAAATAATGACCACTGACCTATGCCATTGCGCCATTCTGTTTGATATTTGGTTGTGGATTATGTTGGTAAATCCTGAATTGCACCAGAAGATCATCACGAACACCTGACGGAAGAGTGAACACTTACCAATTGCACTAAAGTAACCGTACAAGTGCAATAGATTGCATGTTGAACGCACATAAAACACGGTAGAATAATTGGATTTTCTCGCGATCCTTTAACCGCTTTGTTGAAATGCATTGCGTATGGTATCCACTTTGGGGTTAATTTTAAGGCAGGTCCAAACCCCTTAAAACTGGCGCAACTAATGGTTTATCTCCTAATTATAAAATAACGTTATAATTTACAGCTTTTCGACTACCAGCTCTAAATTGTAAAATAATTTAAATTAATAACAACGGAAGAATAATAGAAGACATTTCTCCGCAGCTTTTGATGTATGACCTTGCGCAACTAATAGTTATTGTTAGCTTCTTTAGCATTGACTGATCACGCGGCGAAACATTTGCTTGCCCAAAGTATGACAGTGCTTTCAAGCCATTCTATTTGAGGAGGTGACTTTGCAGAAACAAAAATGAAATCTATAGTGGCCACTTACCTTTATTACCCCATCATTATCCAATTGAAGTCCTAAACAAAGCTTCATACCAAAAGACCTGTTTCTGAATGCCCACCGTACTATACCATACCATACTAGTCTAATAGACGTACTCAATGTACTTCTAATTACAACAAAAGCAGGAATAAATATCGAGGCGTACTGAAGTTAACACAAGTGTACATGAAAATCTGAGGTTAGCTGCGCGCGATTGCCCGTTTATGCAATTTGGACCATTTTCGTCTACTACGTCTGCGACTCGTACGTCCAGGTATTATGCGAATACTTTTATCACGTAATGTTGTCTAAAGGGACTTAAAATTAAGCTAAGGCTATTAGTCGAAACGCATTAGAAACAGGTTGGTGGAACGCACAGCACGGACAGGCATCATAAACGTACGTCCAATATTCTTCTTGCCCTTAAAAATCTGCAAAGCAAACACTACAGACATCTGCAAACCTGCTGATGATTTTATCGAGCTGTTGAAATAAATTTACGTGAAGCCAACGTAGGGGCCCGCACATGTATTGCTCACGGTCCTCGGATACTCCAAACCATTCAACCTGACACTAGATTCCAAATAAATTAATTGTAACAAATTTAACGATCTTGACTTGTATTATTACAGTTTATTAATCATATTTCCATACTTTTCACTTCTTTCATGTCTTTCTCTTGGCTTCACTGGATCACCCTCGTTCAAAAACGGATGTGTACAATATCCAAGTTGAGTTACTTAATGTAGGAAAAACCAAAGTACAATAAATAAAAGAATGCAACGTAACGTAACTATATTTCGCACATAATAAAAAAGAAAACAAAGTAAAAATCGAACGCATTCATAAGGTAAAACTTCTGAATCGAAATGAAAACACAGATTCCTCGGTTCTTTCGACGCACATTGAAACGCAAATTGAGATTCAAAAAATTAACAACGTACCACACCTAACATGTGTGGACGGAAAGAACGAAAAACGGCGTTAAAAATTAACATTACAAAGAAACGAAAATGGGGAAATCGAACGCAGTATACGATGCTTATTTTCCAAACGTGTGGTTCAACTGTGAATACCTCGGGGAGGTTCCTCCGACGGGTTAAGTACATAGTCGCTTTCATTTGACGATTTTCCGAAAGGCAAATGAAGAAAGAACTAATGAATACCGCGTTCATCGAGCGGTCGACGAAATGGCAATAAATAACTCGTTCATTAGCTGAACGAATGATTTGCGTGCAATGCATGAGTGTATCGTGTTTAATGCTGCATTAAACAGCAATAGGTGAGGTGTCACGTCACCGAAGTGACTGGGTATAACAATGTACGCGCGAGGCGATGGCAGTCGATTTGCAAATGCGAGCATCAGTTGCGCTCAGCGTGTCCAAGTCAACCGTCGACGTTATTGTACACACTAGTTTTTAATAGAGAGAACCAAGTCCAGCGCGTGTCTTTGACGGCCGTTTGTTTGTGCCTAATACGCGATGATTATGAGAATGCAGAGAGATCAAAAAATAATAAATTACACAATTATTAATAATAGTAACAACAACTAAAAGATGCGTGGCCTGCGCTGCCGCACGGCGAAGGCGACGATGCAAGCGAGCAAAACTTAAGACTAGCTGTGTGCTTCATTTACAACTAACGTTACAAAGTGTTAATATTAGGAGAAGTCCATGGATCGCCTGCATCTGTGGCCCTCCAGCGAGCAGCGCGACGCGTTGGGCGCATTCTGCAATCTATTCGGGCTCCATCGCGATGTGAGAAATAATCCCAACTGAGATTCGCGCTGCGCACGCCAATGTTAATAATCGTTAATGTAGTTAATTAACATACTCGTATAAATAATTATATCACATTAAAAAAGCTTAAAAGTTACATGTAATTAAGTAGATTGTGTCTCCTCGCTTGTGGGTAGTTTTGTTTAGTTCCAATCGTGAGATTCAAAACGTAAGCGCATTTTCTGACTGTATTCCATAAAAAAGTGGCGAATACAACAAGTATGAAAAAAAAAATAGTAACGTAAGTCGAAACGTAAAAATTCAACGTTCGTTTCTCACCACGTCGTTCGCAATCGCAATACAACGATCCGTTTCCGGCTTTCTAGGTTACCTCAAATTTGTGGTCAGTTGGTCAAGTGTCAGGTGCGGGCGTTGGGACGGTGGGCAGTCGCCTAGGCCTCCGTAGAGGCAACCAACGAACCCTTGGGAGTATAGGCCGTCGCATTGGGATCCAGCGTGGAGCCGGGCGAGTTGTCGCCGGCGGCACTGGCGTTGAGACGGACGCGCGACATCATGTTGCTCGGCGCAGGGCTGCCGACGTACGTGTCCGGCATTACCGCCAACACTTGTGCGATCTTGCTCTTGAGCTCCTCGATTTCCTTATCCTGCGCCCGAACTAAACCTAAAAGCAGGCGAATTAATCGCACAATTAATTCCCAGTGCGAATGGTAGCCATTGTGGCGCAAAACGAGAACGTACTGTCTTTAATCTCCAGCTGTCGTTTGACTTCGCCGAGGGCGCTAAAAAGGTCGAGCTTGATGCGCGTCTCCGCCGATAGAGAGTTCTCCAAGTGCTGCGTTTTCTCCTGCATGGCGGAGATAACTAAGTCGCTCTCTCGCAACTTTTCGGCCATGACCACCGCGTCGCGTTCCTTCAACTGAACTTCTTTGTCGTACCAGCTATGCGTGGAGCGCAGCGCTGCTACGTCTGTCTCCAGCTCGCGTCGACGCTGTCGGCACAGGTCTGTGCATTCGCCAGCACGGATGCTCTGCGCCTGAGCGGCAGCTGCAGCAGCTCGCGCTTCCTCTTGTTTGCGGCTCTTGCGCTCCTGGTTGAGTTGCGCTTCGACGCCGCTGCGCGCGCGACGTTCTTCGGCCAGGCGCCGTTCGAGGTTGTTGATGGTTTGTTTATCTTGCGCTTTGGACGTATTCGCGCTTTGCAGCTTTGATTGCAGGTCTTCGAGCTCGCGCTGTAGGGACAACATCTCGCCGCGTGAGACCTTTTCAGTCGTTGTGAGAGACACGACCTGAAAGAAAAGGAGAGATTGATTATGCGTAGCAGCAAATCAGTCAGATCTGTACTTGATGGAATTGATTGGAACACACCTGTAAGCGTAATTCCTGTTCACTGGCGCGACTACTCTGAAGGTCCGATCGCAGCCGTTTGGACTCCTGTTCCAGCCGCTGCAGACATTCCTGCTGCTCTCGATTGTCCTTATCAGACTGTTCCTTCCGCTCGCGTCGATTGCGGCTATTTACAGGCTTTGGCACCGCTTCAGGCACGTCGTGGGCCACCTCCTCGGTCTGCGTGCCACACACGCCGTTGCTCAACTTGTTGCCGTGGCGCTTCGTCGACGCCGCGCCGTTCGCTGTCGGCGTCGCCGTGTGCTGATGATCGTCGTGGTCATGCCCGTGCTCTCTACTTTTGTCGCTCTGGGCAGCGCGCCGCTGTGCTTTGGTACCAGGCGCATGGTGCTGTTGTGGCAATCCATTCACGTGCACGCCGTTGGGTAAGTGTCCATTGTGCAATTTGTGTGTTTGTTTGGGTGGCGCGGTGACAGGCATCGCCGCAGCTTGCACCGTCGCGGGCGGCTGTTGCAATTCGGAATGCACCGCCTCCACCGGCAGCGCCTGTTGCATCAGCTGCAGGTAGAATTCGTTCTCCTTGGCGACGTCACGCTGCTTTTTCTGACGCATGCGGAAGCCCACGTAGGATTTGAAGCCGAAGCCCAGCGTGACCACCGGGTAACCGATGCAGTGTGCCGCGAACGGGCGGCACAGGTCCATGTGGCCAGGCATGTGTTTGACGTCGCGAAGACGTACAGCTGCCTCGATGTACACAAACAGCATCCATAGCACGATCGTGGGCCCGCAGATGCCCCTGTCGGTGTGCCAAACGTACTGCACCCACACGTAGGTGCTGGCGGCGAAAAACAGCCAGTGCACCGGAATAAAGAAGAAGCAGAGCATGTCACTGGTCAATGCAACACACACGAAGAAGACGGAAAAGGCGAGACCCTGGTATTTGAAGGAGTCATAGACGGAGCGCAGCAGCAGATAGAACGGCCATAGAAACTCGAAGCGAAACTCAAGAATGAAGTCGGCGAGGATCACCAGCGCCCAGAGGATGAAGAACCTGAAGTAGAGCAGAGTGCTGGAAACAATTCCAAGGTTAGTCCCTGTGTGGTAACTGCAGCATCGGTGGAAATGGAAGAGCATGGCTCTAGAACGAAAAACGGACAACGGGGAGATCTTAGCAAGAAAGGAGCAACAGGTTCGGGGGGGCCTAGGGAGACCGCGCGCAATTGCGGGACGTTTGACGGACAATGTACCGCGCCGACCTAACCTCGGCGCCGCAACGAGGGGACGGCGCGCCGCCGGCGTCGCGATGATGCAACGTACAGCTGCACCACGCGCCACCCCACTGCCACACTAACCTGCCGTACAGTCCATCGGGGATCTTGCTCCGCTTCATGGGTCTTCTCATTTTACCGACTTCCACATTCCGTCTCTTCATAGTTTCTCGCACTGGTTGTGCCCAGGTATGCGAGTCCGGTCCGTGGCGTCGAACTCGGAGGGCACCTGGACCAAGCGCCGCACAGCGGCCTTAGTGCCCCGTCGCCCGGGGGGCTCACGGCTTGGCGCGCCTAATGCAAGTGCACGCGTAGTGCACCAATAAACCAACCACGCTGCTCTCGCCACAGTAGCGAGTCGTGCGCACGTTCCCCTTGTCTTCGCAGAAATGCTTCGCGCCGGGATGCACTTCTCGTCAGCTCCTCACTCGCTTGCAGATCCAGCTCGGCTCGGAAAAACAACGCACACAGCGCCGCAACAGTCTGTCAACTCTGCGTCCAACTCCAGCCGATAGCGGCCGATGGGACGCCGAAGATGAGTTCACGCGCGCGACCAAACTCCACCAGTCGTGAAACATCGGCAGCCAGCGGCACAATGACCGCGTAATTCAAAACGCGCAAACCTATTCTCCGATTTGGGTTACAAAGTGTCGGACGTTCGAGATAAGCTAAGAAGAAGAACGCAACGCGCCGAACACATTTTGTTTAAAACATTAAAGTTTAGACACTCCGTTATTATTCTACCGCACATAGGATCAAGATGCAACAGGTTTTAGCAGCCATGTTTTATTATTCCATAGAAAAATATTTCAACTATTATTAGCAACTTATTCATATCTTTTATACATACAACGTGTCTCTCACATACTCAATAATTTCGGTTGTTACCATAAACGACACTTCTTATTAGTTCAATGCATAAATATGCCATCAGCGTGTACAAGTTTTCTGTTATGTCTCCAGATCTGTTATCACAATCATTCCTATAATAACGTACGTACAAAAAACTCAAAAAACTCAAAAAAAAAAAAAAAACAACTCAACGCGTTGCCACATGAGGGATGTTCATGAATACCATATACCATTGAATGGTACGCGGT
Source organism: Ecitoglossa quadriceps (assembly GCA_027574925.1). Classification (NCBI taxonomy): domain Eukaryota; kingdom Metazoa; phylum Arthropoda; class Insecta; order Coleoptera; family Staphylinidae; genus Ecitoglossa; species Ecitoglossa quadriceps. Next base: position 15,964 of record JAODGC010046921.1, on the reverse strand, counting down.
GTAGCCTCTAGGATGGGAGCGGTGTACAATTTAGAGGCACAGCTGCCAAAATAGCACAATCAAACAATGTACAATAATCTAATAAGTATTAATCAACGTATGCGAAAAATTGTGTGTGCGTGTGTGTGTGAATAGAGTCGCAATGAAGATTGCAAAGTCGACGTATCCTGACTTGGTGTATGGGTGGCTGATAGAAAAACGTGTACAATACTGATTTTGGGTAGAAAATAAGTTAATTATGCGATAATTAGACAATAATTAAGAAACGACACGAAAAGAACGTCCTAGAATTAATCAATCAATAAAAGGAGAGTTAAATAATTACTAATATGTTAAATATCACTCGCTTGGTTAATACTACGTAATAATTGTCAACTCATCATTTCCGAAAGAATTAATCGCTTTTATGATAACATAATTGTCTATAAACTAAGATCTAGTTGCAAAAATTCTACTTAGTAATGTGAGGGACGCGCCCGCAGACGCGCCGTGCATAAGACACTAGTCGGGGGGCTTGCTTCTTCACTTCTTAGGTTTTTGTTCGTTCGTTAGTTTCTTTGTCATAGCAGCGGCTCCTTCCATACTACGTTAATCATCGAATTATTAGAAGCTATAAATTCGTTGGTGGTGGCTGTCCACAAATGACCGCCGTTAATGAACATCCATTAATCATAAGAGCACCAATTTTGTAATAAGTAGACAAAAACACAAAGTGTAGAGTACACTTCAGCAAATCCGATACCACCGCGCAATACTCGTTCATGTTCCTTCCTTCCTTCAAACAAGCAATAAATATAATACCGAATCATTTACAACGCTTCCAATACTGCCACCGTCAATTTCCGCCAACGAATCAGATAATTAAATTCCGCGCTGCGCCATCATAATAAACTATTTACAATTAACGTAGCGATTACGCATAATTAAGCATAATGTCATTTTAACTAGCACTGGTATAGTTCCAAACGCAAGGCAAAACACTTGAAAAAACCGCTAACGTATTAAAGTAATATAAGTAATTGGTAATACTCTTATTAGGTATTTAGTTACTGGTCATACGTTACCATTAGTTCCACGTGTAGAAATGTAAGTTCGTCACTTAAATCGACAATAAAGTATAAATAATTAAGTTCGAGTGTAATTAAAGTAGTTAGTTGTACGTGTGCGAGACATTAGTCCGGATCAAAAAGCTGAGTATTTCGAGATTACAATACCACATTGTCACCTAGCATACCCTGTCTGATTTCATGATGCATGTGGTGGACGACAAATTAAGTAAATAATGAGTATTACTTGGCGCAAGTCGACCCTCGATTAGTTTGAATTTACTTTTTGCCTACTCTTTGCGTACTTCATAAGCTAATTGATAAACTAGGAGTGATAAGAAACTGAAGAGGTACTGGCATTACAAATACAAACAACGTATCAAAAAGGAGAATATAAATAGTTAAAAAGTTAGCTGCAAATAATTAATAAACCTTTATCATAAATTATAATACTAAGGTGCAATTGGTTTGTTCTTCCTGCTGTCCAAATACCATCAACGATGATCTCACATAAACCCTACGAATTTTAACATTAAAACAGCGCTATCAACGTTAATATTAAAAATTTCTTGACATTATTATTACTTTAAAAATGAATAAATCTATCACAATCGCGGTGATTTCCTTTAAGTATTTGCGTTTTCTTTGATTTGTTTCCATTCAGTGATTTGGTTCGCGTCAACACTACTGCAACGAATTTGCGTATCGTCGTTTTGAGTATTTTAAGTTACAATTTGTTCGTTTGCTGCATAAGTACGAGCTGTGGCCATGTGTAAATCTTGAGGCCTGCTCCATCCTACCTTAACAAAATAGAGAGCTGCGCGTTGTCTAAGAGATTCATCGTTCCAGTATTATTCGTCTTGGTTCATCAATATCGTCGTAATATCACTAGGAGTGCATGCCGCGCATCGGCTATAGAGTAGAGGCTCCGAATTAATATTGCTCAAATGTTTCAGGACGAATCAGTGTGACTCGGTTTCTGCCATCTGCGTCGCCACCAAGTTGAGTGGAAGGTCGCGGTAGTTCTCATCTTCCGATTCGCCTTCCTGCGTAGACTGCGATGGGGACTGATGGTTAGCGGTGTAATCCACAACGCCCTGGAAGCAGTTGAGTTGCAAATCTGTTCCGTCACCGCTGCGCGGACAATAAACACTGCGTAGAGATGGGGGTACATTTGAAATACCTGCATAGACGCTGTCACCGGAACCTTCTTGCCCGTCAGGGCCATCACCAAGTGGGGTTGTAGCTGTTTCCGCAAGGCACGCAGCACGTCCTCAGAGTCGGACATCTCAGACGTGTTGTTGTTGGCATTGTTGTTCGCTTTTCTTGAACCTGCAACGAAGAGGCATTACTTACAAGAAGCAAATAGAAAGAGCGAAGTTGACGAAATGCGCGCAATCTGGTTGAGATTAAGGAGGGAAATCCACTTTCCTGAATCTCAACCAGATTGCTGCATGAGGTTTATTGGGGAGAAATGTGCACGGCCATTCAATTGTGCGTTTTGCAGGATGTAAGCGAGGTGCATGGGTTGTGGTACAACAAGAAAATGCAATAAAACCCTTTACGTTTTTCCGAAGGCTGATCCTTTGGCCGCCGGCGGCGCGTATGTATGGTATCTCGACGCATTGTATGTGGTCTATCAACGCCATGCAGCTTATAATACAAGCCGCAAGCATTGCAAACCATCTCGTTTTTAACATTCCGCCGCCAAATGGTGGTCGTCTGCGTTCCGCAGTTCGTACACGCCAAGTCCACCCGGCGTGCCATACCTGCACCTCCCTAAAACAAACAATCATTACTGAGTGCCCCAATGCACAATGATTGAAGTGCATCAACTATTTACCTTAGCACTTTTCACCAACTGCAGATTGTTACACCACGAACTATTCGCGCTGAAATCATTCACATATTCTCCATCCGCATCGTTCTCATTCGCCGGACTGGAATTGGCATCCTCCGGCTCCATCTTCGTTGGATAGGTCTGTTTCCGCCGGCCCACGCCATGCTTCGGCTTGCTTTCCTTCGCAGGCAGATTCGTGACATTTTCAGTGTTGCCAAAGGGCGGTGCAGGGGTGATTGTCATGCCTAGTTTCTTACACGTGATGAGTTTCCTTAGTAGATGGCTTGCCTCTCCCGATAATGGTCCACTCGCTCGTCCATTTTGTGATAATGCTCGCCACAACGTGTCATGCTGTTGCTCAGTCTGATGATGTATCTGCTGCATGTAAGAAGCGTGTTGGTCCATAGTAGGCGAAGGCGCTGAGGTGGTTGTGGAGTTGGAGTGCTCCTCTACGCCCTGTGACATGTCCACTTCAAGGCGTTCTGGGTCTGAACTGTTGCTGTAGTCCGACGCAGCGTCTTCCTCCTTGATAAAGTCAGGCAGTTCGGGCACGCAGGTAAGGTTCTCGGGGCGACGGCTGGAGAGGTCAGCCGGTTCGGAGGGCGTGTGCGGGCGCGAGTCGCACGTGTCCCGCACGGAAGACGTCTCCATCGCATTTGAGTCAGTATCCTCATCGTAATAATCCACTGGCTCACATTTGATGTCTGGCTCGACCGTTATCGTCTCTGACTGGCTCAACGTCTGGTGGTGTGGAGGGTGCAGCGGAGTTTGAGATTGCAGCATTGTATTTGATTTTCTCCGTGTTAGCAGTTCGTCTAATAATATTGTTGATTGCTTCAATTTTTCCTACAAAACAAAACAGCGATTAGTATGAATATTTCGCAACAGGGCAGCACAATATCGAAGTCTGAATCTAGGCAGAAACAGAAACCACACACACAACCGTATATGCCGCTACACTAGTGTGGAATATTTCCTAAAGCAATAAAACTGATATGATCACAAAGATAACAAAACAAATATCTCCCGGCACCTGCAATTCTATACGAATCGTGCTGACTCTCAATTTGATTAGTCTACAATTCTGTCACGCCCAGTGAGCATAATACTCAAACTGAGCATAAAGATGGTGGTCCACAAATTCGCACTATTCCTCCTCTTCACAGCACTGTCGGTCATCCTGATCAACGCCGATGAGGACTTTGAAAACACCGCCAATATATGCAGTCGTTGCAAGTGCCAAACTCGCGCAACCACGCATTTTCTCGACTGTACCTCCCAGAACTTGCAAAAGGACCTTGCCAACTGGCCCATGCCCCAGAATGGAACGCAGTCCACCAATATCACCCGCATCGTCGCCCATTTCAACAAGAATAATTTGAAGAAACTGCTGTCATTGCCGGCGACCAGCACTGAGCTGCTCGTGTTCTATACGCACAACGCCATTGAGAAGCTAGGTGAAGGCATGCTCACCAACTGCATGAACATCACGTCACTGGATTTGAGTTATAATAAGATTACGAGTGAGTCAGACTTAAAATTATCGCGCGGAGGAAATACGCATACTACAATATGCGTGCCTTGATTAGGGTGATTCCCTAAAAGGGTTGATTGACATGTGGATTGTTTCAATTGCAGGCGATGTGTTATTGTCATCCGCATTTCGTGGGCCCTACAACGAGAAGGAGTTCGGACCAGTTCGTCTACACACTCTCAACCTCGCGCACAATAAATTGCATACAATCAAACCTGACTTCTTTGAGCACATGAGAGAGTTGAGGTCTTTGGATCTTTCCGGGAACAATTTCAGAATAGTTGATAATCAAACGGCGCTTAGTTTCATCAACTTACCAGCGTTGGAGGTACCGTAATTTCAAAAATAATCGTAATTAAGTCATTAAATAATTCTTTACAATTTACAGTATTTAAACCTGGGCAGTAACAGATTGAATCACGTGAACAACGTCTGCTTCAAAGACCTTCTCAAGCTGAGATACTTGGACCTTTCTAATAATAATTTGGTTTTCATCCCTGACACGATCAAGGATAATGGCCAAACACTGCGATGCTTACGAATGGATTCCAATCCTGTCGTGGAAATTCGCGAAGGTGATTTACTAGGATTGAACTACTTAGTTGAGTTCTACGCATCCAATCTCTACCAACTCAACGAAATCCAATCCAATGCATTTGGCCCCCTGACGAACCTGCGTAAAGTGGATATTTCACAAATGCCGCCTGCAGTTATTTTGGCTGATTATATCTTCGGTGGGTCGGTTCGCGAAGTAAGTCATTCTCCCAGTGAATTGAAGGTAGATGGTAATAATGGAATTTTCAGTTGAACATGAGCCACTCCAGTCTAGAACTACTTCCGAGTCAATTACTCAACTGGACGCAATTGGAAGCGCTGGATTTACGAGGCAATCAACTGTACTGCACGTGCGACCTGCATAATGTAAGCATGCAGTTGCAGGAGATGGTGACACGTGAACAAGACGCAGCATTCTGCTTTGATTACAAGCGATACAAGCAGTATAAAATGTATACTCTCACAGATGACATTTGTTTTGAGCAGGTAAGTCAGTCCTCCCGACATACATTGGGGAGCATTTAAATGACTAGAATTGGTTCCAGGATCAATATCTGGGTGCGTATTCCAAGGCGGTGCCAACTGAGAAGATCCTAAGGACGGTATTGCTGTCTACTAGTGTCCTGCTCATTCTCTGCTTGCTTGCGGCTGCCTGGTTAGGCTATGTGCGGTGTTACAGAAACCAGAGGATTAATACCTGTTTGAATTATTCAGTTTCCTACGGACCGATTCCAATGAGAACTACACTACAATGAATGTTGCGTTACCGAGAATGTCTGACCCATTTGATATTAGAATCAATTAAAATAAAGGAATTATTAGTAAGGACGTTTCATCTATCCTTTGCGTACCTGTTGCGTCCCAGTGCAGGACTGGGTCCGTGTGATGTACGTCAATAGCTCCTCCTCCACCCGTCCGGCCCGCTCCTTGAAGTCGTAGAACGCGTCTATTTTATCGTAGCACTCAGTGCACACGACGTGAGGTAACTGGTCACGTTCTGAGACCTAGAACACAATTGCAGATTTAAAATACGCCACCATCACCAAGCCGCCCAGCGGATGGCAACCATCAGCTGCAGAAAGTCGTAGGTGCTGCTGGCACATTGCGCAATTCACGTTGTTCTCAAAACGCAGTGTTACAATTAGCTGTTGATGGACCTGACGTCGTGTATAACTGCTACAGTTCATGGCATGACAAACGCACGACGAAAAAACGAAAGTGCGCGAATGCAACGAGACGGTGAGTTTCGCAACGTTTTCGCAAAGCTTGAGGGAACTCGAAGAGTTCACGAAGCTGCGTTGTAACTGGAGTGCCGTGCTTCGGCTCAGCGATAAGCGATTTTTCGGCGTCCAGGCGAGTGCTAAGCAAAATCATTCTAATCTGGTGTAGGAATCGCGGAATTGGCAATATCCAATCGGTATCGACAACGCACGCTCGGTGAGGCCGGCGGTAGTGCACACGAAGTTGTAACGTGTACATGAAACTGAAAGCAAAATTTAATCGAAGGGACTTTCTAGCCCCAGAAGCACCACCGATAGAGTAAATCCACTTCTTCAATCCGAATATGATTGGAGAGAAAAGGAAATCGGTAATTTACGCATATCGCAACATATTTTATTATTATTTTCTGCTTCATGTGCTTCGCCGATAACGATGGCTACGACGAAATCGTTAATACAATAATGCATCACAAGCAGAACGCTGTACTTGTTAACTAAGACGCGCTTTGCACACGCCAACGAGCGAGCAGATAGCGGCCGAATTACCAACGGCTGAAACGTAGTCATCGCTTTTTGCACCACTTTGCCCGGCGGCGAACAAAGCAAAGCAGATTAGAGACGAACAAAAGAGGTGAAGTTTGAAGTCGGCTTGCCTAATCAACAACATCGTGGATTGCAAGCATCGCAATGATTTATCACGCATCTTGCATGGGGCGATGCAAATGACTCAGCTTTGGAAATTACCGTTGAATTCAGCCGTTTTCAGCTGAGATCTTCGCTGTAGCTCACAATTGCAAACCAATCACGCGGGAAGCAAGTATCAACTGACTGACCTACCTATGTGCTATATTGGCTTAGTCACCTCCATCCAAATTAATGATTAATCCCTAACGATGCCTTGTCCATCAACGCCAATGTCCGTGTATTTAACACTCCAATTAATAGGTACTGCATGAGTAATTTCCGCTTCGCCTCACACTGGAGGCTGAAGTCGTGTTAAATTTAATTATTCTTTTTAGAAAGTTTACTACAATATTATGGCGCACGTACGATAAATTACGTTTGCTTTACTTTGCATTCGACGATTGCGCAGCATGGAGCATGCAACGGCGATGCCTTATCTCTTCCACCTAGAAGGTGGAACCACCGGCAAACTTTCAATTTCCAACTTCCATCCTTAATTATTTCGATTTGGCGCCGGTGCCGTGCGTTTGCGATTACGCCTCGCATTATTCCTTGCATTAGGTTCAGCGATTGCGCACTCTAATTCGTCGTCCAAATAGGTTGACTATGCATTGCGCCGAGGAAATTCCCATGGGCGAGAGAGATGAAGAAAGATGTATTAGCGACTGATCGGATACAACGAATCGGCCATTTCACGGATTTCTTGATTTGTTCTTTTCGTTTTAAAACATTCGTGGCTAAGGTGACGAAGGTAAAGAAGTCACTTCTCACGGCAGTTTCCGATATGGTAATTGATGCGCTTCTCTTTGAAGACGAGGATAGGGCGACTGGTGTGACGTGACGTGGTGAAATTAACAATTCGAGACCAACCAACTTAGTGTTCTGGAATATTCACTACACCTTGTTGGATAACCACGAATGATGAATAAATAGGAATGGCGAATAAAGTCTCTGGTGATATCATAGATAACTCCAATAACAAGTGCGGTTAGAAAGTGTTTCCGGCCGCGATTAAAACGATGCTTCATCTTTCAAATCACCACGCATAATTTGCCTGAAGCGTCTTAAAATCCTCGGTCGACGATGGAAGGAAGGTGTTTGTTGCTGCTTGGAACGATGGGAAGAGAAATTGATTGTTCTCAAGCGCTCCACAAAGTTTCGATGATAAGAACAAGAAAAAAAAAAAAAGAAAGAAAGTCGGAATAGAATGCGTGCTAGGTTTTTTTCCCTTTTGCCCAATATTGTCGAACAATGCTGTTGAATGCGCAGGAAAGTAGGAAACAATGCAGCCGACACGTCATGGCGCTAACAATTAATTAAATTATATTTGGGTTTGTTCACCGCGCATGAGTCGGAGTACCAAATCACTGCCACACTGTGGCGCTATTTTCGTGATAATTTCGTGTTTGCTGCTCATGGTGCTGGTGCCGCTCCGGTGGTTTTCGCACGAAAAGCAAGACATGTGCTAGCGGCGCAGTGCTGCTGTTGACGTTGCTCAAGGTGGGCTTCAGGCAGCCCTATTTGCCAAACGCAGAGCGCACCTGTGTGTGTATGTCTCGGGTGCACGCTGCTTGGCCGACGCAAATAGCGCATGTCTGGACGGACAGCGTGCGGTGCGAATGAACGGAACCCAGCGCAAAAAACACAGGCAACGAACTGCGCGGCGATAACGATACGGCGCGCGGATGTGTTGGTAATCCAGGTAATCGCGCAATGGCAATAAAGCCGCCGACCCGATGCAAAAGCTCATGGTGGGTTGTTAACGGTCTGTGAGGCATTCACGACATTGTTGGGTCTAACAATATAACAACTCACAAAACAGAAGACGAAACAGCGACTGATTGATGAATCGAGCGCTGTAAGATCCCAATTAGTCCACTTGAACGCTCCCTCTTAAGAGTATGAGAATGTTGATAAGACATGACAGTCTATCTATTCATCAAATGTTCCCACGAGGACCAATCACCAAAACAAAAATACTCATACCATTGAATAATTGTAATAACAAATACCACGTAATCCATGTTGCGACGAAAAAACTTGAAATTCACGCACTCATAACGAGTTCAATTCATACATTGACGTCCTTTTGCTCACTAAATATTCAATGTTATAGAAACGTTCTCGGCATATTGCTTTCCGCGGGAATAGTGAGAAACAAACAATACGCGTCCAATTTCGACTTCGTCAATGAATTGGCAATTGGCTGCTCATCGTTTTAATTAATCTCATTCCCACATCACAATCGCCGTGCGTTTAGCTGACAATCTCGTAAAAATGCCGCAGTAATCAAGCCAGAATGCGCGTTGTTTAATTACTGGCATGCAATTAAACGGAGTGAGAACTGCAGACGTGGATGAAATAATGGGAAATGGAAGAGTGGTGGTCAATTGAAAACGACTTCCGGCAATGAGCTGGATGTGGAATCATCTTGTAGTAAATTAATTCAAAGCCAAACGATCAGGTTTGTTAATTACTACCTACTGCACACGTGATATTCGTTATCAAATTTAGAAACACGTTGCCAGCCAACGAACACTCAACGAAGTATCGACTAACAAAAACTTGCAAATCGCAGTAATCCATGTTTCTGCGATGTGACTTCCATGCATTAATCCGATTTTACTGACACATTACTCTTTATCGTTGGTGATTAAAAATGGCATGCATTAAGTGGCTGAAATGTGACGCTTTATGATTGTTTTAGGCATTGTTGTATATAACTTGGCACCAAAATTGTTGATTGTTCGTTCGGTAGGCACACATCGATTCGGTATTGACAGAAACGCTGCGCAAAACACGCTCGAATTAAAGTCAACACATTGCGTAAACAGATAGGTGAGGAGATTATGGTCAGCGCGATGATGAATCATAGTATGCCGTCAGATGTGATGGGGGACTCATTGCGTTTTCCAGTAGAAATTGGCATTTACATGCTAGGAACACGAAAATTTGTGAGTGTTCCGATGATCCGAAGCTGAGTTCACATGTTTCGCTTTTTGGGTGATTGGGAAGATGTGCTACATTTGGAAACTGTGTGGGACGCACAAATTACAAGCATTACGTGAGCGCCTTTGTGCACCTCTCTTTCCATCTGCGTGTCTGTTCTTTTGTCTCGCTCCGCGGAGTGATCACGGTCTGCGACGAAGACGCCCAACTAAAAGCATGCACAGCATACACATATTGATAAAATACTTGCATACACTTATGATAATGCGCAGCTCGCGCTCATGTGTGAGGATTTTAATAATGTTTTATTATATTTCGTCGCTCGGGTGCGCCACCAACACACTCGCATTGCGCGCAGCCGTGTGTTTCTCCGCTGAACGGAGATAGAAAACTGATTGTGAAACCAGTTTTCGTATCGCTGCTTTACTTAACGTATCCTTGAAACCTGCGTGTTTTGTTTAATATTTATATCTCTCGCTCGTCACGGATTGATTACGTTTGGACGTTTAAATAACGCGCCGAAAACGATCGGTCCCAGCTCGGATTTCTTCGCATTACCAAACGAGTATTTTACCAACAATCATATGTTTCAAGAAGAAAACGAAGCTTCGCATTGGATGCGTTGTTATCTACTGCAAGATGTTTAACATTCCACCTTGTTGCAAATATTGACAAGAATTGACAATCGATGTGGAGCCACAAAAAAAAAAAAAAAAAACCTCACCAGCACACAAAAACCGAGTCTAGACTGCAGACGCACGTCACTGGCGTGCGCAATACAGGTGGACGTCGGTGTTATTTAATGAGACTTGTTATGAGAGAAAATTGTCATGAACAAACAATCTTTCCCAATCACACCCATCGGCAGACAAACAAACTGTTGATGTTAGAACTTTTGAAATGAATGCATGCATGACATGGAGCAAGTTAAAACACCAACATCCGCGCCCCACTTCCCCCGTAGTTCCAATATCATATTTAGCTCCTTGCAGCGACTGACTAAGAGCGCGTCTTTCCCATGGCGATGGAGGCTGTGCCAGCGTCAGATAGCGTTGCACGGCGCCCTCGATTCGGCCCGTTATCACACGATCGCGATGCCGACGATGGAGAAATAACGCACACGCATTGGACTCGAAAGCTTTATTTAGCAACAACTGAAGCGGTTTGTGATTCTGCTCGAGTGGAAAAGGAGGAGATGCGAGAATAGTAGAAGGCAGTGGAAGATATGCGAAGTTCACAAAGAGAAAATAAGTGGCTGCGTCCGTCCTCCCAAAATATTGCCAAACTCATCCATTGCAAATATACTCTCCGGAATACTTATTTTGTACAAGCTTGTTGGACGCGCGACAGTGAATGAATGAATAAATGAATGAAAAACAAATACAAAGAGACGTCGGATGCGCCTGCGCATGCGATTTCATCATCGCCGACGAGAGCGAAGAAGAAGTATGCTACGAATAGAAACTGAGAGCAAGCGAAGAGAGCGCAAAGCCGGAAAATAACATGTTTTCGATGCTGCGAGATCAACAGAAACATAAAGCCGCAACCGAAATCGAAGCGGCGTGACATCCTTGTCCGCGCCCGAGAACGAACTCGCTTATTGCTGATTAGGCAGGTTTTGATTTCAGTGCGAGTTACCATAACAATTGCAAGATATTAGATGGCGACAAGGCAAAGAACACTCAGCTTACAATGAAATATTTATCTTTCGAAACAGCGATGGCGTTCAAATTATTTAATGTTAAATATTTGGGTTACGCACCCACCAACTTGGGTCGCCTTTTCTTCGTTGTAAAGGCATCCTGTGGCTCGTACAGGGGGTACAGGGGAACAGGAGCAACAGACGAACAAGGCACGCACTAGCGGAAGAACAAGGAACAGACACTCGGAGAACGAGATGCCGGATCGACGGCAACGACAGCAGGTAAATAGACCACAGATGGTCCGTGTTTGCTCGCGGCAGACAGACAAAAACGACGCAGAAAAGAGCGAAAAGAAAACTAATGAATATTAGTGGCACATGCTTGGAAGGAAATAGCAGCCAGCAACCTCCTCGGAATGGATTGATTTATAATGGGCAGTGCATAAATCATTGGTGACAAATGTTGGTGCTATTTGCAGATAATGTGCCTTGACATCAGACACATTGTGGATTGATCTCAACTGGATGGTTGGATACACCCAAAGGGTTGCTCGCTTCGGATGACAACGGACTGCAAGCGTGGACAAGTGTTTGAGAAGCCACTTAAACTGAAACTTTTTAATGCATCTACCTGCCTTGAAGCTCGTCGCGAGACTTTCTGTGGATTAATAACTCAAGTAAGATTGGTCGCGGGCCTTTCCAAGCCCTGGTGCCGTGATGTTCCACACGGTGACCACATGGCACGGGTGGCGTCGTCGTGCAACTCCCGAAATAGCTCTGGCATGTGGAGCCCGAGCCGCGGCAGCGTGGCAGGCAACATAAATGCACTAGCAGCGTAGACATGCAGAAACAAATAAACTGATACCGCGCGCGAAGAGGAAGGGGATTATTGCCGCCACAGGGGGGAAACGTGAGAAGGCCTATCCTGCTGGAGCGACCGGAGACAGATCGACAGAAATAGATTTATTGCCGAGATGTGCCCGACCGATCTTGTGTCTGACACGCATGGCGGTGCGTTGTTTTTGTTGCTTCCCTTTGACGGCACGAAGATGAACGAACGGACAGGCGGTGGACGGACACAGCCGACCCAGCGGATGTTGCATAAATCTGGCGCAACATATTGAAGTAACATCATCCGAGAGAAATGAGCCGAAGGCAGCTCGTTAGCGAGGAAGATGCGGCAGTGGTGCAGCGCAATCTGGTGTCACCCGGTGTGTGCCACACACGATGATTACACATGAATCACACTCACCGCAATAGACAGACACGTCATGATCTTCTTGGAGATGGGCACCCTCGGCGGCGTGGCGCGTCCCTCTGAAAACAGCGGCCTCCTTGTAGCCGCCACGGTGAGGCATAGACGGCAGACGTTGTAGAACGTCGGCGGCACAGCGGGCACGGCGCCCGCGGCGCTGCTGCACATTTTCGGCGGACGGTGCACGCACACGCGCGTAGGAGGCACTGGACGGCGAGTCGCGCCGCACGCACACAGCCACCGCGGAGACGCGCACGCACACGGCACACAAAGCAGTAACAACAACAAAAATGCGATGCCGCCCGTGCGTGCACACAAGGCGCGAGAGGCGGACGAGGACGGCGGCAACGGCAACGGCGTGGCTATTTCGGCTAGGCGCTGCTGCGACGGCGGCTTGTCGGCGACATTATCACTTTTGCGGCAACAGGATGGCTGGCGGAGCGGCACGGACGGTCCTCACCCACTAGCAAACTCACTGGACTGCCGAGCTTGGCGGAGTTGCTCACACCACACGGCGGCGTTGTACGCATGCCGCTGCGGCGCGCACTTCGGCTTGGTCCGCCGTCGTTCGGCCGCGAGATAATCGCGATAATCTTGTGCCTTTTATCATCGCTCCGCGTGCCCATCAACGAATATAAATGTTCTTTGTTTAGTTCGTTCAGTTTAATGGCAGATGGGGCCCGTTTCTACGAATTGGCTAGATGCAGAGCGACGCGTCGGCACCGTGCAGCAAATTGCGGCTTGCTCAGATTGGCTATCTAGTAACATCCGCAAAATCATCCAACTACCATATCACCATGTTTACTTGCCAATATTGCCAACACAAGGAAGCCACAAAACGTGACGCCCTTTCAAATGTGCCTCAACTTCCTGACAATTCCGCAGAGGTCGCCAGCGTACGGATGGCAATCTGCACCAATGTATTTCCTCTGCGGCGTTTGAATCTGTTTCAAAAAACAGGCTGAAAACCTAAACAACACGATGTCCTCTGAAGTTCGAAATAACAACTACGCAGCGCAGCTTATGAGTAGAAAGAGGCGGACGACGAGGAGTAACGATAAGATCAGATCTACATGTCAAACATGCAAAAAAACCGGCCTTACAAGAATTTACAGGAGATCTTTCAATACGAATCTGTTTAGTTGACCGAAGTTTGCCGAACATTATTGATACGCACACCCGAATCCGCCCTACCAATTGAAAGCAATATTTTTTCAATTGGTGTCACATGACGTCATGCAGGTGGCATTTCTACGAACAGCGTGACTCATCTCGCGCGGTTACTGATAAATCGCTGCTTGCTGCTCGGTGTATGGCGGCAATACCACGTTAAGGCGTGCCAAACGTTTCTAGAAGAACAAAGGAGAAAGGCGATTACGCCACTATACGAAGCGTTGCTGTGTGGTTGGCGGTGTTGGTGCCCGCAGTCGACGACGAAACCATCGTGGCCGCGGAGCGTCCTAAATCCTCCGCCCTAAACACATACGAGTAGTCATATATACCAATTGGGATTTGCTACCAAGGTAACAGGAAACTGCTTTATTGTTTTTGTTATGTACTGATTGTTAAAGTTAATGTTGTTTGTGCGGTGTTTGTTTTGTGTTGTTTCAGTTGTCTCTTGCAACTAGCAAGCGAACATCAACGGGGTTTAGATGGAAATAGGTGATTTCGCCTACTACTATCTGCTCTTCTTGATTGTGGTGCCAGTGCAGCTGTTCTTTGCATTGTGGTCCTGGTTTGGTTGGTCACTCTACATCAACAATTAGACATCAAAGAAAGCAAACAAGTCAAAATGAGTGGAATCAAACGACCTTTGAGTTTGGACTTTAACCAGACCAAGAAGATCCTTGATCTAGCCCCTGTATTGTCCTCTCCAGACCTTCAGATCCTAAAGGTTGGTACTCCAGAATTGAATGAGTTCATTCTGGGACAGAATCCACTTTCCACCCCTACTCCCTCACAGGGTAATCCTAATGCTATCCTCTTTCCTCGCACTGTTACAGAAGAGCAAGAGAACTTTTCAGCTGGATTTGTCACTGCTTTGAACAATCTGCATCAAAACAGCAACTCACAAGGTATGTCAACAATTTGGCTTGTTTTGTGTTCTCATAATTGTTCACTGAACTAATCACGTTTGGGTATTGACTGTTTTTTTTTTCCACTTACAACCAGATTGTTTTGTAGCATCCACATCAGACTCAAATAGTACTGTGTACACAGACATTGACCATCCTGCGGGGGGCGCCTTTGTCCCGGCGATGATCAAGGAAGAGCCCCAGACCGTGCCCAATGTGTCGTCTAGCCCACCAATGTCTCCGGTTGATATGGAACACCAGGAGAGGATCAAGTTGGAGAGGAAGAGGATGCGTAACAGGCTGGCAGCCAGCAAGTGTCGCAGCAGGAAACTTGAACGCATCTCCAAGTTGGAGGACAAGGTGAAATTGCTTAAGGCGGAGAACAGCGATCTTGCTGGGATGATCTCGCAGATGCGGGATCAGGTGAATTCGCTAAAGGTAGAGGTTTTGGAGCACGTCAACCAAGGTTGTGAGATTATTTTGTAAGCAGTGCGAGGAGTGGAGATAGGTTTATGGTAGTTTAAAACGTGCGCAAAGACCTAGAAATATTGATTGTGATTATGAGTCGGGAGACAGTGGCATTTTATTAACAGTGCGGGCAATTTGATAGCTTCCCGAATGCATTGAATTTGATGGAACGCATTTGTAACCATAGAGCCATTCTATGATTCTATTATCAATTCGATGATCAAATTGGAGTTATAATTTTAAGAGAAATGTACAGAATATTTATGTAAAGAGGGCAAAAATATGTTCTTATTGAATGAAAACTGTAAGTAACTAATAAACAGCATACAACAGCAGCAACTAACTGTTTTCGTCAAGTTTCGTTTGAATGGTGTCCCAAGGTCTAACAGTAGCCACAAAAGGGATGGGGATAAACGTAAAGGTTGGTGATCATCGTTCCCGTGAGGCAGGGAGGTTCGGGCTATTTTTGACTAATTCAGAACTGCTAAGGTTTGATGGGAACTTTAGCATTCATTTCACCGTATTTAAATAGTTTATTTGTGAAGGCCATCCGTTTTCATAAAGTGTTTCCACTTTGCATCAGTTTCAATCAATCACATACAAGTTTCTTTCTGTAGAAAAAGAAAACAGTGCACTTATGTATTCCCTATCATTACAAGCCTACATACAAATAAGTAATTATTCTACAAATATATA
>JAODGC010046910.1:15701-30185 GCA_027574925.1 Ecitoglossa quadriceps | reverse complement strand
TTGTTTAAACAATTAAGATGCACATAAAATGAAAGCACAATTCTTAGACTATCGACTGACATAAATAAACTAACTCTTTGAAAACAATGCAAGAATTCTAAACACTGAGTCTCACAACCTGGGGCACCTTCCAAACAATCTACTATAACATTTAACCCCAATGGTACAATAGTATCAGGGATTTTAATCGTACAAAAAAGAAGTCATTATAAATATACCTTCTGGAGTGCGCAAGAAGCAATTCTTTCTTCGACTAATTGCATCCCGATTGAAAAACTTAACAAGATCACTTGGAGTATTCTCTAATCAGTCAATTCATAGCGGATGTGCATCTTTCTCTGAAATGTGCTTGCTTCTTGATGTACGACGGATTTTAATTCGCCTACACTGGTCGATTTCTGGTTGCAGACCACCTTGATTAATCCCAGATTGCACTAAGAGGATGTGACTAAAGCCCGACGAAACAGATCACACAAAACTTTGCACTGGCGTTTAAGCAGCCACTAGATTTGTGTATCTATTCTTTATAACGCACAGAAAAAACAGGCTAAAAGAATTGCTTTATATAACGATTCACTAGACAATTCATTTAAAACAGAGTTGTTTAAAGATGAGAGATGCGTGTGTATCCTCCAACAGGTGACGTGCAACTGATAAGCGCAGCGCAGCCGCATAGCAACCGTTATGCCGAATATAAACAATAACAAATCGGGTATCTCGCTCGGCACCTGGCTTACCTGACGACTCACACGGACTAAAATTTGGCGATTTGTCTAATACGCGTCTGCTCTAACACGAAACACGGCACATAGTATTCACTCCGTTGCACTCACGCGCGACCGATTTCTCCAGTATCTATCTACTCGTAGATTTTCAGTGCTATACTATTAACTATTCTATACTATTAACTGTATTATACTATACTGTTAATATTAATGGCACGGGATTATTTTAATATACTTCTCGAGTGATGCGTTTCCAAATTGTTTATATAATCATGAAGTACGAAGAATAAAAGCGTAAGTCTTAACAAATCAATTGGCACTAATAAATTAGCTCTAACACAAACTACATTTTTACAGCGCGTTTCTCAAGAGAAGTATAACATTTTGGCGTTGATTTTAAAATGGTTATTGTAATAAATTATTCTTTATCTTTTGCTATATATAACTTGGTCCTGGTCACTGTTTATTTTTGTAAATTTTACGATTCGCACAAGTGTTACATTAAAAGTAAATTGTTTGTAATATTTACGCTGATTTACTTTGCATTAAAGGTGATTGTAATCAACTTGACGTTATACTTCTAAAAGTTTCATTAATATTGCAATAAATGGTTTCAATGTGCGACCTAAAGTGTCAAATGTGGACTTACAATGCTTGAATACTTCTGAAAATATCAAACTCCGCATCAGTAGAAATATTGTCCATGAACTAATTTTCGGACATTTTACGATTTGTAGCAGGAAGAAGTAAATTCTTAAGAGAGAGAACAAAATTAAATATTTAAAAAAATGCAGTTTTCTGTTTCCCTAGCTATTTAAATTCCATCGGTAAAGAATTGACTACCAGAGGTCACCTCATGTTCCGTTTAAGAATTAAATTAATTTACTACGCATTATATGGCTACTGAAAAGATGTGCGCATACTAACTGACTAACAGAAAGCGCGTCATGTACCGTTTAAAAATTAAATGAATTCCCTTTACAGCGCTGGAAAAATCTATAAAAATTAGCAAATTTTTATAATATTAAAATTGACATAGTATGAAAGAGTAATTTTTCTACCGTTATGTGTTCCCAACTTCTTTCGCAATTGACATGTGGATGAGCAATAGAAAATATTCAGTATCATTTTACCAAATTATTTGTATAATTTTGAAAGATTAATTACGAACAACATTAATATCACTAGCAGTCTCATTTGCGGCAGCTCATGTAGCTGTATGTTTAATTCTCGTCTTCGACTTCGCCCACTCCGACATTCTCATCAGTCTCCAACGTTCCAAACAGCAAATCCTTTAATTGTTGTACAGTAATCTGCGCTCTCGTCCATTTGGCTTTATCTTTAGAAGAAGTCACCCGCTGAATATTTGCTTCAATACTGTCCTTCATGATAAATTTGTGCACAACTGTTCCCCTTCAAACAAGTAACAAGTTCTTAGGAATCAACATTAAAAGGAGCTTAGGCAAAATGTAACACAACAACAAAGCTTCACTTACTTCTTCTGCCCTATTCTATGCACTCTACCAATAGCTTGCTGCTCCTCAGCAGGATCCAAAATCGGCTCCGCAAAAATAACGTGTGTGGCTTCAATCAAATTCAACCCCTTTGCACCCAGATTAACAGGTAACAAAAGAACAGTCACCCCCTTACTTGGATCCTTAAAAGTCTCCACTGTTTTCACCACCTGTTTGCCGCTGACTAATGTCACAGACGCAATCTGATTCTGTTCAAAGATATCCCTAAGAATGTTTAAAACAGGTTGAAATGATGAAAAAACCAAGACTTTAACCTTTGGATTCTCCAGCTTCAATTGTTTAATGAGTTTAACGATGCGCCCTACTTTACTTGAGCAATTCCCAACGACAACAATATCATCACTATCTCCTCCTTCAAGTGTTGCAGAGTCCTTCTTAACATGAGATTCATCAATACAGTTAATTTCAGACAATTTCTGAACCTGTCTACAAATCGCACATGTTATCTTTTGATCCGGATGGACCTTACTTCTTCCAACTATAGTTTCCATACATGGAATACAATAAGCATGCCCACATTGCATCATATTCCATGATTTCTCCAGTGGACATCTACAAATTGGACATGGATCCAACATTTGCTCACCACCCTCACGATGTTGCAGTGACATAAGATATTTGTTTGTACCAAGACACTTCTCCAATAACAAGGTGTTTGATCTCTGTTCATGCTCTAGATTAAACCTACAAGTATCAATTTCATGTTCTGCTAACTCATTAATAGTTTCGAGATGGTTAACAATGTTATATGACAATTGTTTAAGGGCCATGTTCCGCCCACTGCTTTTTTCCTTTTCTGTGCCACCTTCTTGCTTTAATTGTAATCTTATCTTACACATTTTTAACTCATCATATGCACACACTTGTGCTTCTAAGTAAGTCCAAGTCTTCCTCATTTCAATAAACTCCTTTTTTTGTGTCTCAAGCATTTCGAGAAAAGTTTTACCAATGGCAACCAGATTTTGGAGATGTTTCAATTTGTTTGAAGCAATATTCACACAAGCAGTGAGGATGTGCTCTTCTATTGTATGATGCCAATTCAATTGTTTGCCAGTTGAAGTGACAACTGAATAGTAAAGAACTTTCTCATATTGTTGAAAGAGAGTATTGGACTTACAAAATCGGCACTCAATCTTGTCTTGCTTTTTCTGCTTCTTATCAGGCCTCAAGTGGCAATCAACCGTTTCCTGGATAAGAGAAGGTGTAAGCAGAATGTGTTGTCCATCATGGGTTATTTCATAAAGGTCATTTACACTGGACAATGCTTCTTCTCGCATTGTAGAGAGTGAATTAAGCCAAGTAATAAGCATTTCGATGATGAAGGCTTCAGTTGGCAGGCTGCAACGTAAAAACTCATTTTAACATATGTTACAAATTGAAATAATTATAATAAAAGTGCAAAACTTACAACTTTGTATTCACCATGTTCTCCAAATAGATTTTCATCTTCAGAGTCATAAATCGTTGCAACTTAGCTGAAAAAATCGCAGATATAAGATCCGCATACCAATTTCCCTCAACAATATTCTCTTCCAAATCCAGAAATGATTGACTTAATTCACTTAAACTCTGAATTACTTGTTTAGTTTGATGTTCAAACTTGTTTAGATACTCATGTTCCCAATAATCTTGCTTGGTCTTCAATTCATCCACATCCAACTTAATTTCCTTCTTGAATACAGTACTCAAATTACATGAGAGAGTATTATCTTTCTTGACCAGCTCTCTTAAATTATAATACATATGAATCAAAGGTAACTTATCAAACCCTAACTTCGCTAACGATTCAACATCATTATCCTTAAAATATTTCTCTTCCAGCATCATGACTTTAATATAATTCTCAGCTGCAGTCAGAGGATTCTTCAAAAGAAGGTACAATCCTGCTAATCCATTGAAAGCCGATATAATAACTCTTAGGTGTTCTTCACAATCATTGATATTTCTTGCAATCAATGCATCTAAAAGTTCTTGCATTGAATTAACAGGTTTTTTTGTAAGAAGATACCTTCCATTGACCACATTATGATGAATACACACTCTTCGAAGAGCTGATACAGGCTGCAGTAGACCTTTAAGTTCACTCTGAGTCATTGCCATAAGTTGAGTTGAGTTATCTAGCTTTGCCGACTTTTGTGCAAAGAGCATCCGGCATTCCTTGGTTTCACAATCGTAGAAATACTGTTCAACTTGTGTGAATTCAACAATATGATGCTTTATAGCCTGTGGGGGGATGTCAATCTGATCTAGGACACTTGCTTTCCTTGTTCTCCACAGAAATTGCCCAAAGAAGTCAATCAAAGCTTTCTCGTGCCCATTTAAATATGGATTGTATAACGTATTTGCAAAGATTTGCTTGTTATCATACGGTGCAAGATGTAAATACTCAACCAATCCATATAATTCCGAAAGTGAGACACTCACTGGTGTGCCAGTAATAGCCCAGCGGAAGTGTGCATGAAGACGCTGAGCCATGTTGGCTATCATACTGTTGTGGTTCTCCACAAGTTGAGCTTCATCCAAGCAAAGTCGTTTCCAGTGTACGTACATGATGGGTGATCCAGGAGGTGAGTATTTCTTGAGATTACGAAGAGACTTACCTTGGACTTGGTCCACGAGGTAGAATTCGCTTTGAAGGACGGTGTAAGTTGTGATAACAATATCGTAGGTGGCTAGTTTTGTGGGGTAGACTGGTGTAAGGATGTTGCAACCATCGTAGCAGAGAACATTTAGGCAATTTCGAACGTGTTTCGTGATTTCATTGATCCATTGTTGACAGAGAGGAAGAGGACAAACAATGAGGGTGGCCTTTGATGGAATTGGGGGTTGCTTTGCCCAACATTCTGAACATCGAAATATTCCCATTGACTTTTTATATCTGAAGGCCAAAAAACAAAAAAAACTTGTTATACAAGTGCTCCTAGCAGTTTTCCGCGTCTTTTTCAAGTATCTCGGCGATTTGTCAACTAATGTGAGGTGTGAAACATGAATCAGTCTCTTGGTGGATTACACTTTAAAGATTCCTACCAAGTTTGACTCGAAAAATGCCTGAAGAAGTAAGTATTTTATGCTCGCCAGTGACACTTTGATCCAAAACTACTACACTACCTTTAAATGTGTAAATCAAGTATATAGTCCCAACAACATACGCACCCAACACAATTACTATGCTGCTTTCTCACACAATCCACGCACTGCTCCAAATTCTTTTTCTCAAACGAACCACAAATGCAAGCAACTTCCTGTTTTATTCTAATCTTCTCAGTTAACACAGATCGTAGAGTCTGCTCATAAACAATATTCAGCCTTTCCCTTAAAGACCCCACGTTCTCAAGAGTGTGAGTCATTACCTCTACTTTATAGGAAGGTCTCTTCGGCTGCCTATGCACTTTTACCGACGTTGCCTTAGTCATCCTACGCTGCTTCTTAATCAATGGTTCATCATCATCACTTGTATCATTATCGTCAGCCTCGTCATTGTAATCAGCCAGAATCACAGCCAATATTTCAATTGTTTTTCCTAAACCCATCTCATCAGCAAGTATTGCTCCACTTAATGAAACATTCACAGTTGGTCTCTCCAACAGAATATCGCCTAAGTATTGATCAAAGTAGATAGTCAACTGTGGGAGGTTTACTTCAACATAATGTGGATGCATTTGGGTCACCACATCTGACTGAAATGCAGCCTTTTCTTTCGCCAACATCCATTTGACTGCATCTTGCTGATAGGGACGCAATTTAGGCTTTAGGAATGTTGATTGTTCAAATGGACGTGTTGTAGGCTGCTTTTGGTTGAGGAGAGAAAATTGATGGTTTTGGATTGATTGGAATACTTGTTCTACTGCATCTACATCATCAATTTTCTTTGTCACTGCAATAAGCACACACAAGGTGAAATATAAATTCAATTTATAATAGATAGAGTGACTCACTTTCCACTGGATCATGTCCAATATTATACAAAATTTCAAATAATTGAATGACTGTCCTGTTAATTGCTTGAGCACTATTTAAAAGTGGAAGTTTCTTAAAGTACACATTTAACACTATTTCACTATCCGATGATTCTTTAAAGATAAGTTTAAAATAGAACTTCCTACATTTCAATAAATCTGTAACAAGAATAACTCAATTTATATGAACAAAATCATTCCAAAATGTACTTACTGATAATAAAAGGAGAATCAACCATCAAACTAATCCCACAAACAATAGTATCACCATCATACACAAGAAAAACGTCCTCCTCATCTTTACTTTGTATAACAATATCTAAATTCTTTGATAATGACTCAAAATTGTTGCACTTTGTGTACTTCTCTGAAAGTACACCTAGGTTAAGATTCCCCACATAAAACTGTCGGCAGTGTTCCGGTGGATACAAAAATCGATAAGTATCTTGTGCTTTCGTTTTAGATTTCTTTAGTTTCCTAGGTTTCCTAATTGCTATAGGATAGGAGTATTCCATGTTGAGAATCTGCTAACAATGAAATTGACGAAATAGTTGTGAGTTAGCTATTTTCATCAAAAGTTGAATCACTCACGCAAAATGTAGAAAAATGGCAGTGGAACCAAACTGAACACAAGAGAACTCAAGAAATAGATATCACAATAAAGAGACACATAATTAGGTAAATAAATTAGACGCCGGCGAAAATTCTCCCAGGATCCATCAAATCCGTGAAATAAATATAGGTTATGCGTCACTCTGCATCCATCAAACCGAAACTTTACGAAAATAACCGATTTGAATAAAATTGATGAAATAATAAACAAAAAAACAATTTATTAAGTTAAATAAGAACATATACGTAAATTATTTCAGTAGAAACATTACTATATAACTATCAAGACATATTCTTTTGTTTCTCCCAAATTGATTTAAAATAAAATTCAAATAAATCCACTCGTTAATAACCGAAAATAACCGACAAAAACAATCTCCAAAAGTTTGAAACTTTCAAAGTTTCAAGTAAACAAGTCGATTTTTACAATTCATAGCGTTTATTTATAATGTTCATGTCATCTGTGTCCATTAAGACAAGCAAACGTGTACAAATGGATTTACTTATTGTTAATCTCTTACAAGTAATTGAAGAATTGGTAACACATTAAAATCATTTCGTAGTGAGATTATTGCAAAACTATTGCAATACCTAACAGAACACCAATTGTTAATTATTAAAATGACCACACGCCTATATTGATCTATTTTTTACATATATAAATCTGTATAAATAAAACTCACAAAAATTAATTAAAAAAATACTTTGAATAAATCCAAAATCAACTGAAGCATCTTTCGGAAGAAAATCAGCTACACGTACAAACTCTACACGTTAAAGAATAAATTGTACACAATATTAGATCTAGTTCGAAATCTAAATCATTCGGAATTATTAGAAAAGTGGTCTCCATCTCAAGTGAAGTAGCTCGAATATTGAGTAAAGTTCATAAATTTCAGGTATAAAAATATCATATTCAGCTAAAACTCTGGCTAAGAATGGAGATTACCGTTGAAAAGAAGCCTTAAACACATAATAACTAGTGACAATGTTACGGTGAGTACATCGAGATTGCTAAGATTCCAACGCAAACAAAAAGGCTTTGTAAATATAGTCGATTTATTTGGTCGTTATATCTGCCAAAAATCGAGTAAAACCAATTTGAAAAAATACACAGTGTACAGATCTGTAGACTACTATGCTTCTAATATTCATTGCGGGTGATTTCCAATTGGCGGTAATCAGAATCTCTGCGTTGAATCGGCTAACTGCTAAATATACTCAATTCACTCTCAATGATTTGGAATTTTATACATTTTCATTGTCTCCATAAACTTACTTGAGTTGTAAAATTCTAAAAGTTGAACAGTTGAACACATATAGTTTGTTGTTTTACTTGAGTTACTAATGCAACTTTCTTAAATTTGTTTCTTTCGATTGGAGTGATTCAATATTTCGAAATTTCCAACTAATCGAAGTACCATTTAATCAATGTGTAATCATCATTTAAAGTATTGTAATCATTAAATGTTCTTTGCTTTGTTACTCTGTTTCAAGAAGGCGACATTATTTTTGTTCTCTCCTCATAATTTTCTTTTATTTGTTATTCCTTTAAGTTTCATCATATATTACTATAGATCAAAGAGATTTTTATACTTATTTACGTTATTTGTTTCTTGTTTAGATTATTCTTTCCTTTTTCCGATTGTAGACCAATAACAAAATTATTTACGGCTGCAAAAGCAATTGCAAATTACGTTCATTATTTCACAGTGACCTGCGGGGTATTCATGGCAGAAGTCGTCGTGGTAGCACCTGGCAGTTTACCCAACACCTTGGAGAGGTCCACGCCAGTCAGGGCATGAATCGCAGGTGGTAATTGTCCCACAAGACGAGTGACATCCGAAGTGGTATTATCGTTACCACTGAGAAGTACAATCTCTTCTGTCTTGGCAAGAGGAGCAGCAATTTCAGCAGCAATCTAAGAAGTATGAGTATTTTAAGACAAACCCATTACTCTAAACTCTATCAACTTAGTATCTCAAGTTTTTTGTTTACCTTGGGCAAAGCTTCCAAAACAATAGCCATCTTAGCAGCCTCCCCATACTGTCTGTAAACGGCCGCCTTCTGCTTCATCCTCTCAGCTTCCGCTTTGCCCATCAAAGCAATGGTCTCAGCCTCAGCTTGACCAATCAACTTGATCTTCTCAGCTTCCGCCATAGCAGCTTGGACAGTATGGGTGCGTTTACCTTCTGCAATCATCTGCACGCGGTATGATTCAGCTTCAGCTGGAAGGCGGACAGTAGCCTTCAATTCCTGTTCCTTACGTGAGACTTCCTGAATTTCCACCTCAATTTGTTTGCGACGCTCGACAACTTCAATCTGGATCTCTTCGTTACGGATCTTCTGGCGGATTTTCGCGGCTTGAAGTTCATAGGCCAACTGAGCTTCAGCTTTCTGAAATCCCAGACAAAAAATACTTTCATTCCGTGCACCAACTACATGACAAGAACCGAACTTACAGCAGTGTTGATCTCTTGGTCGAAATTAGCTTTCTGTAGCTTGAACATTCTGGAATTATCTTCGATTTTTGTGTCTGTCGAGTATTTGATATCCATGGCAGATTTCTGACATTCAGCTTCCTGAACATCAATGAAAATTCAGTTACACCAAGAGTTAAGAACAGAAAGCAAAGAGTTAAGTTGACATTGCTACATACTCGAATACCAGCATCTCGATTAGCTTCAGCCACACCAGCATCAGCATCCCTCTTAACCATTGCCGTCTGCGCCTTGCCAAGCGACGCCAGGTACTGAACATTATCGTAGACGTCCTTGATGGTGAAGCTAAGGATCTCGATGCCCATGCGGCCCACATCCGGGGCGGCTACCTCGCGCACAAGGGCTGCGAATTGGTCGCGATCGCGGTACACTTCTTCGACTGTAAGAGTTCCTAAAAGCAAAACACAGACACATCATTAATCTCATTACATCCCCTCATCAGATATATCCAGTTCGAAATAGAGAAAGGCAACGGATTACACTTTAACGACAGCAATTGTTCCGACAACAGTGAGGCCCAAACTAATTGCAGGTAGTGCCAAAGACATTTTATCACGATTCACTCCAAATTAAGTTATCTTATTAGCATCAAGTTTTATAGACTCGACAAGGTTGCTGCAAACTTGTTTAGCGTCGATTCAAGACTGAATTGTTTAATCTACAAGGTGTAAAATTGAGGTGTTCAGGAACTTGTAGGAGTCATGTGGAAAGATGAGAAACCTTGACAATAATTATCATCTGTGAATGTCCTTCATCAAGATCAATGTGAATACCACAATGTTCCATACAATAGTTCACAGTATTAACAGGAAGTTGATTTGACCTGTTAAAATCTAGATAGTGTGATGAATGTTTCGAAATCACGACATTTTTTCCTTTAAACGTTGGGAGTAAGGCAAAGTCAATCTATACTTCCACAAATTAAATTTAATTTAGAATTCTATTCATTGAATTCATTATGTTATGTTCACAAAACCATGTTATTTTATTTACTTTGCCACTTTATTTATAGCTAATAATTTGTTCGTGCTTCCTAGCTATCAGATAGCTAGCTCCTCAATCAGATTTCTTCTTAATATGACAACAAAGTATTATTAGTTGCACTTTAGTTTATCCTCTTGCAAACAAAGTTAGTGCAAATCAAACGAAGTCTAAACTTGCAGAATAATGAATTAATGAAATTCTAGCAAAAAGGAACAATTCCACACTGCTCCACATTTCAAGAATTGTCAACCGTTTACTGATCATTTGCAACGTATGTACCCACCCAACCGTCTTGCGAGTCCTATTTCATTCCTACTCCTAGACTCCTAGATTACACTAGACTGTGTGTTGACACAAAAATACATCACTCGGATCAACTCAACCGTGAGAATTTTCTTCCTAGCGTCTACAATTTTCCACAACTGTTAGTACGTGACGACAAGAGACAACATTCGCGCAATTGACGTTTCGCTAATTGGCTTTTAATAATACTTGATAAACTAGTAGAAGCAATGATAGAACAACATGGAACAAACCAATACAATATCTCCTTAAACAAGTATGAATACGGTGCTTAGATGTAAACTAAAGAGGGATGAGTGAGGAGATATTTTTTATACAAAGTTTATGTGCAAACATGGAGAATCGAAGTGGACCATGGAAGTGAATCGATACATGCACAATGTCGATTTTTCCAACGCCAACAAGAACGGATCATTAAAACATTTAATTTTTAATTAACTATGACCTATTGGCATATAGTACACTATTGACTTCAATTCAAAGACTACTAGAAGGAAATCGAATGGAAACTAAACTATTGCATTTTTAGCAAATAATCATCATCATCATCATCACTGCGAACATCAAACACTGCTAACTTTCAGCAAGGAACTTTTAATCTGAATAAATCTTGCTTGTGATTAAAATTACCCTAAATTTCAAACCAATCTACATCACTCTACATGCACTCTTTTCAAACAACAGGACCATTTGTGCAATTTAATATACCTCCCAACAAATTCCATTTGTAAAAAGATGAACAACTTAGGACTTATCTGTTGTTGACAGAAGATCGCGAATTGGAAGCAACAACATTAGGGTTCATTATCGGAGGCCAATTTTTTTAGTGATAACAGCATTAAATTCACCATTGGAAAATTAATGATCAAATGATAATAATATATATTATGTAAGGTACTTTAGGACAACGCACAATACTATCGAGAAAAAGGTTTTTCTTCGTGCAACAAATCATACATCAACATGCAACATTCAGCGATGCTAATATCCAAGAGCCAAACATTTCAATGCAGTGAAAAGTAAAACATTTCTAATTTTAACGCAGATTATTTGAATATTTTTAGTCACCACACGTGCCAAGTCTCAACGTGGATTTTACCCATAATTATTACGGATTATCGCGGAATTTATTTGAGTATTAGCCACATGTAAACGACAACTAAAGCGTCATTAGTTACACTTCCAATGGGAAGCAAAAAGAAAAGAAAAGCAAATAAAATGTGACAATAAGAACAAGTTAATCATGTTGATATAAATTTAGCAACCAATTTACTAATCACGCTTATTGACAAGTGATGCAATTCATGCAATACAAATTGTTTACTGCTTTGAACAACACGTGTTTGAAGCTGCGTAATTTGACTTAAGTAATTTACAACGCATTCCAACTTGTTAAAAATTAAAGTGATAGCATGTTGATAAGACATCAATGTTCTCACTAAGGTTTAGACGATATATGAGCGAAAAAGCACACATATTTAAAGTACCTAGGATTGCTCTCAAATGTCCCTCCAAAGTCTGCAAAATGGTACTCTTGATCTCCTTCACACTCTTGCCCAAAAACTGTTCCGAGGCAGTATGCAGCAACTCATCCGCCTTCATAATCTTGCACTGTGCCACCCCCGTCACAGTCAGCGGTACACCTTGAGCCGTCTCTACACTCTCACACATTGGATTCAGTGTCATCACCTCTAGAGATAGACGCTGGACATCGGTGACCAGCCACCAGGCCCATGCCCATCCACCAACAATGGAGGTCCTCTTGGTGGAACCGCAGCAACCTCCTGAAATCAAAAGAGACATCCGCGAATTAATACTAATTTCCAAGTTAAATTGCAAATTTAACAGAATGCTCGTTTTTCATTTCGTCCAACTACACCATCTGAACGTCCTTGACCTCGTTGTACTCGACTTAAAGCACTGAGAGTCATCCGAAGGTCAAACGATGACGAAGATACAGAAGAAGAGACAGCAGGAGTATGACTGCGTGCGCATCAACATGTCTCACATTGATCTTTTTTCTTTGTCAGCAGCCACACAGCAGATTCTGCAAGTGACTTCACTTGAGCATAGTTGGGAGGAAGAGAAAGACAAGGTGTGGATGTCGTTGGTCACGTCCACGTTAACAGTAAAAATGTATACCGTTAGATCGGACCTCTTCGATGATGTCGTTGTTGTACGTAGAGGAAGCGGTGAAGAGATAGAGATGGTGGGACAAGCTTGAAATCTTAGCAGACGCGCTTCATTACGAATAACAACATGACTATAGAAGTGTACAACTTCGAATACGTCCAAACGCCGGCAATACTGTACCAATAAACAACAATAACATTTAACATAAAAACAAGAAAAGTGAAAATTGTATTTGAGGCACTACGAATTTACTTAACTACGTTAATTACAATGTACATAACTCAGTTGTTTCATGCCTATCTCTGTAAAATCAAAGAATGTAGCAATGATGTGATGTACAACTGATCTTTAATGTGTCACTTTGAATAAAACTGGAGTATTAACAATAAATTGGTAAGTTTTCCAACAAACTATTGTTCTATTGCAATATTTAATAGCCTTTAATCAAAAATTAAAATACTTTACTTAACGTAGGCCCTCAAAAGTGGGACTTGGTTAATAATTTCTATCAAAACGATATTTTCCAATAAAATAATGCTCCAAACGCATGTAGTAAAAGTTATCTCCAATTAGCAATAAAATCAAGAGTAAAGCCCCTAACTAATCCAAACAATTACAAAATTTCTCAATAAAATAACACTTTTATTTATTCCGTTTTTAAAGAAAAATAAGTAGTAGACTTAATAATAATTCTCAACATAAGTAAACTTGCTAAAACTCAATAAGACGAATGAAAGTTTTAGTAAACTAAATTTCTAGTAAACTGCTAGCCCTTAATTAGTAATAGTAGTAGCAGTGGTAGTAGTGGTGGTAGTAGTAGTATTAATAGTAGTATTAGTAGTAGTAATAGTAGTAGTAGTAGTAGTAGTAGTAGTAGTAGTAGTAGTAGTGGTAATAATAGTGGTAATAATAGTAATAGTAGTAGTAGTGGTGGTAGTAGTGGTAATAGTAGTAGTATTAGTAGTAGTAATAGTAGTAGTAGTAGTAGTGGTAATAATAATAGTAGTAGTAGTAGTGGTGGTAGTAGTGGTAATAGTAGTAGTAGTATTAGTGGTGGTAGTAGTAGTATTAGTAGTAGTAATAGTAGTAGTAGTGGTAATAATAATAGTAGTAGTAGAAGTGGTGGTAGTAGTGGTAATAGTAGTAGTAGTGGTAGTAGTAGTAGTAGTAATTACTAATTACTTGTTAATTGATTGATACTATTATCACTCGTTGTTGAAAAAGCAAAGTAAGTAATTTACTTAAGTGAAAATAGAGCCCATTAAAAATCAAAAATTACTCCATAAATATCTAATTCTACCGAAAAGAATCACTTTTTTTTTTTTATTTCCAAATAAAATATTTCCCAAGTTAAGTAACACCATTCAACCTGGCTAAATAAAAAATATCAGAATTTCTGTAAAAAAATCTGAGTTAATCAAGACCATTGTTTTATTACAATTATTTATATTGTTTCAAGACTCTTCCTATAGCTGATTGTGTATCATTGTCACTTGCTTCTCGAAAACGCGAAACTACACGCAAACTTAGCAATGAAAAGTAATCATGTTCATGATGATGAACGAACACTTGACGCTATTTGAAATTGTCATGTGCGGATTGCTGGTAGGCGAGCCACAACTAGCAGTGACCCATTATTCCATTTTCTTCACACAATGCACCAACCATACACCATCACTTCAGATGCAATTTCACCAGAGCTCCTTATAAATTTTGACTTAAGTCTAGTTGGCCG
>JAODGC010046899.1:0-30371 GCA_027574925.1 Ecitoglossa quadriceps | reverse complement strand
CTTCCGGTACCGGGAATCGAACCCGAGCCTGCTGGGTGAAAGCCAGCTATCCTAGCCACTAGACCATACCGGACATGTGCAAACCAGCTTTTATAATGACTAACCAAGCTAACCAAGGTTTATTTGTTTCGTTCTAAATAAATTTCTGAAGTTGGTGTAATCTCAGAATGGGCTGAGATTACTTCAACTTGCTGAATTGTGAAAAAACACCTCAAATCGTAAACAAGTATAAAAAGAGCCTCCTTCTTTTTAATAGTATGCATAAATTTTATCACATGGTTGATTTTATGGATGTAATATTATTCCATGTTGATATATTTTATGTTTGTACAAACATGTGAACAATAAACATGTTTATTAATTCTATATAAATCATTGCTATACGGTAGTCAATGAGCATAGCAAATGATTTGTTACATGTAGCATACCTTTTAATATTTTTTTTAGAGACCAAACTAGATATTCGACAAAAACATTTAGTGAACCACAACCGTTTGTATCATGTCCTCATTATTTCAAAATAACTCACGTAAAATCCACTCATAAAAACTATCTTTTACGAGAGCTACAGGATAGCTTTGAGTGATTGCACATTTCCATTGCTCCCGATAATTTTTCTGCAAAACCTTCATTTTCGCAGAATCCTATGTATCATCCTAGAATATTCTCTAATCCAATTTCTAATTCTGATTAAGTAAATATATAATTCTAATTCGTCCAATCACTTTGCTCTAATCAGTGCAATTATCACAATACATTGTATTATCTAGTATCTATCATAACTTTTATCGTGTAGTAACACACCAACAATGTGATACACGTGCCAGTCGTGTCCTAGACCGCAATATTTCCCTCCCTAAACTTTCCTTACTCTCATCAATCTTCTTCGAATTAAAAATGAGAATGTATAAAGCATATTCCTCGAGACCTTTCTGTGAGAAATTCATAAGACCAATATTCCTAAAAATATAAATAAAAATCTCTGGTACAAGAATTCTTTGCCTTTTCGCTTTTTTGCCAAACTAACTTCTGCAAGTAGAACCGATTATAACTTAGCTTAGCAAAAAATTCAAAGATTCAGATAAATATATTTTCTTACTATGACGCGTTCTACATTTATTCTACATATGAGAATCTGTTGTGGTGAAGAAGGAAGAG
Organism: Ecitoglossa quadriceps; assembly: GCA_027574925.1. Lineage (NCBI taxonomy): Eukaryota > Metazoa > Arthropoda > Insecta > Coleoptera > Staphylinidae > Ecitoglossa > Ecitoglossa quadriceps. The sequence continues at coordinate 29,213 of JAODGC010046899.1, read as the reverse complement.
ACAGAATGTGAGGAATCACAGAATATAAATTGGTGATGTTTCTCAAGTTACAAATAAATGGAAAACAATGGTGAGCAAACATGGAATGTTTCTGAAGCTGTCTAGAATAATTTATTTCAGTTTATATGATTTTTACTATTAGATGAAATAAGATACTTTATAAATGCAAGATTAGAATAAAAATTATATTTTTGGTTTGATTTGACGTACAATTCTGCAAGTCACCAACTTAAGTCTCAACAAGTTTTCGAGTGTCGCTTGTTCATACCTGGAAAAATATTCACTATCCAAAATACCCAAAATGTATTCTACTATTTGCTTAGTGCATCATTTAGCAATTCAACAAATTCCTTGCAACATATTGTGAGAGTTGCGTTGGGAATAGTCTTTGCTGTGAAGTTAATTTTTGATGTTAACCAACTATGTCAGTTAGGCCTCAAAACTTTATTCTAGTTAAGGAAAGGTAGTGTTTGGGAACTGAGAAAAGGTTAATGACAACATGTGTATCTAAAATGTTCTTTCTACCTGAAATCAATATCCTAATGTATTACTTTTCAAGTTGCACCTTACGATAATCTCAATGCTTGCATATCTAGTACATTAATCTTCAGCAGCTGATTGTTTATTTTCCAGTGGTTTTCTAACATGTCTAGCGATTAACTTGAAAATATACGCTGAAAGTCTCGGTGGGTTCCACGTGGTGACCCTTCACAACATTAAAAATAGGTACATGGCAGTTATTATTACTTTTTGTGCAGCATATTTGTTTAATAATTGAATCTAGTCTGTTATGTAGGTATGAATGGTAGAATGAAAAATTGAAAAAAAAATTTTTAACTTACGTCACAATAATTTTAGTTTCACAATTTGTGGAATGATCGATATACTGATTGACAAGTCGTTGTTACGATCACTTCGCTATATCAAAAAAAAGGCTTTACTTCTTCTGCTGTTACTTCCACAACTACCACTCTGCAAAATACTGATTTTCATTTGAATTTTACAGCATTGCATATTCCAGAACAAATTGTACTTACTTAAGAGTAGTTAAAAACTAAACTTAATGTGAAGTAAGAGATTTGTGATGTGGTGCGGTGGGATGAAAGGTAAGGTTATGATAAGTTGAGTCAAAAATAAAAGCGGATAGGTGCTGCCACCCATTTATAAACGTGCAACCTTAATCACAAGATGGAATCATTATCACAGCTATCAATATCATCCGACTCTCGCCAGCAAAAAAACTGTGCACGTTTATCCTTGACTCAACTCATCATAACCTTAGCTTTGATTCCAGCAACAACTGTCATATACTTGTCATTAACCAAAGCTTGTCAAGCACATGTAGAGCGATTCTGACATTTATTCTACTTGTTAAATATTCATAGCAGCATATTTCATTTTCTTTCTTTTTACATGTCCAAGGAGACAAGTAGTGAAGTAGACAATATGCCGAAAACGTTTCTTAAACATTGAGAAATTACTAAATGTCAATGTAAAGTTATCTTAATTCAATGAATATCAGACACTTCATAACCAAAATCAACGAAACACTTTATTGTGATATTATCACACTCCAAAGTTTCAAAAAGATTAATTCTAATACCTCCTGATTGCGTTTGAAATTAAGCTACTTGCTGCAATGAGTTTTATCGCGTTCGGCCAAGCCTTTGACACAAATTGTCAAATGTCAAAAAAAACAGCAAATTTGGAACGAAAAACTTGGAGTTGAGTTAAAAATCAATCGAAGCAATAAGAAAAAAATTGCACCATTAGATTCAGTAGGACATTTTACATCATCAGCATCACTGGGCATCGAATCTAATTTCCGAAAATGAATTGATGATGGCGAATTTAGTTGACTATAGATGGCGTTGTTTTATGTTCAAAAGTATTTCTTACTTGAATTACAAGTGTGAAATGCTTTTGAAAATACATCAACGCCATCTATAGTCAACCAAATATGCCACCATCAATATATTATTGGAAATTTTTGATAAATAAATGCCACTCGACAAGTTGAAGTCAAGAGCATCAATCAATACCATTTAACACTTGATCTTCCCTTGTTATCATTATCAACAGCATTAACAATATTTAAACAATCACACTTACCATCCTAGCATATCTCGTCACCTACTTACTTATCGCTTATCACTCGCAAATTTAGAATGCTGATAAATCACCTCCAAACGATTATCTCTGTCAATTGTTTCACCTGTCGACTGCGGGCGGTGGGCTGCGGCGGCGTACCTACAATCAAGCATTCAAAATCAGATAAGACTACTTAATTCCCAGATGGATAAAAGGCAGGCAGGGATATTCGCGCGCCGGACACGCGTTTCGCTCGTGACTCAAGCCACCGACATTCTCAAAGTGCGCTTTGTTTTCAACTTCCTTCTGTATTTGAAGCATCGGGCGGGTGGCATCTCTAATTCGTCGGCGTTGTCACGCGAGTAAATAGGTTCCGGTGCTGGTATGGTACATATTTCAATTATCGCCTGCACTAGTAAAATACAATTTGCATTTGGTGCGCGCTGGAAAATTTCTTCATTAACTTTGTTTGTACAGGCAACATGTTTTGAGTGATTTGTGTGATTTTTAGCAAAAAGTGCAGTGACGTTTATTGTAATTATTAAAATATGGGGAGTTATTTCAAAATAGGTGAGTGATAGTATATTTTACTGCTATTATCGATTGTAATGGAATTTTTTTTAATAACTAGCAATGGGTAAAAAAAATTGCAATTGTACTTTGTCTTAAATGTGCTAGGTTAAGAAAAATTTCATTACAATGCTTTCTTCTCACTACTTTCTTGTAATTAATTTTTGAATAGTGACACATGTGTGAAACATGTCTGAAACAAGTCCGAACATGTTGAAACAGACGCATAAGCTAAGGGAAGCATGTTCAGTAATTATTCTCTCAGTAAAAGTCGAGACGGAGAATTAAGTGCGTCGTTGATATACCATGAAGTTGTCGTTTTTTTCCAACATTTTAAATTCTAATTGAAATTGATGTTTGACGGAATCGGTTTCCACTAAATCACTTAACTGATGTTTGATTTCTGAATTTCGTTGCGTTTGCTTAACAAAGACGAAGTAAGTGTCATAGAAATATCCAAAACGTTTTAATTCAATTAGAAAATATAACCTTATTTGTACTGAAACCTAATTCAAATTGTATAATTTCTAACAACACAATTACTTGTCTTTATAATCAATCTTAGTCTCAATGATCAACAACCACCGGTATTTGTTGCAACATTCTCATTGTAGACAAATGTGATTCAAGTATTCCTAGAACAATTACAAACACAAATGATACATTTAATTTACAAGCTTTTAGTTGGTAATCAAACAGTTGCTCAACAAGACTGTTTATCTCATGCTAATCACTGATAACTTCATTTTGTTGCCTTTAATTGTTTTTCTTCAATTAAATTAATTTGTCTGTACTATCCTATCACGAATGTAAATAATTCTGAAATTACCGTTAATTGATTTATTTGCCACATTCATCTTTATGTGGAATTATTTATAATCTGTCAATATACTACATTTTAGATAACAAATATAAAAATTAATCCTTCTATGAAGTACAAAACTAAATTGCATACTTGTTAAAAAAAATAATTTGTCGTGGAGCGTGCTGTTACCCATGCCAGTTGTAGGCAGACACCGTACTTGTCTCCTTTATTTATCATCAACTACATCAACTACCATGGTTATCAGCACTTACTGGAATTGGATTCAGTGAAAATGTATACGACGGATATATTATTGTAAAGTTTCGGAATGACCATTTGGACACAAGTGACGCTGAGCGTTCTGAATGTCCTGGATCTATGATACGGTAATAGAGCTTAGAGGAGTGAAGATGCGTGAGATTTCTAGCGTTGGGGGACATCTCGGATAAATGGGTACCTGATATTTGCATCAATATTTGGACATGTCCAAGCTATCCTTAATATGGGTGCTGCGATGGCTCACCATTGTCCAAAAACAATATTGTGTGAATTGTTGCAAGGACATTAAGCATTGTTTTGTCATTGTGGATAAAACATACATCACTATACTGTTTAAACTAGAAACAGTTTAAGTAATAGCTTGCCAAAAGGAGTCAAAAGCTTGCGTCAAAATAGAAGAGAACAACACCGATTGTGGTGATTTCCTTTGGGTCTTGTAAGAAATAATCCTCGTCCACCATTATTGGACCTTTTGAAAATTAAATTTCAAGGAAAACGCTTACAATTGTCGAAAAGTCTTTTTCTATCTACACAATGCACCAAAATTAATGGAAATGGAATAGAAATTCGAACTTGTTTTATATTTTCAATTATTCAGGCAGGACTCCTTCAGGCTACTATTTATTCCTCAGTTTGAAAAATGGTAAATTGATGGTGGGGGGTGGGGAGAGCGAAGAGGTGATTGCAGAAATACTTATGTTGAAAAATAACAAAAGTTCATCCTAAACAATTTTTATTTTTTCGATGAACCCGAATATACGGAAAAAAAATTTAAAAAATCTTTGTATAATTTAGATCCCAATAGGATTCAAACTCATATCTTCAGAATAGATGCAGTCAGGCGCGTTATCAATAATGCTTTGAAGCTGAAGAAGAAATTTGTTAAATAAAAATATGTTTAATTATATTTATGATTTAAGGTTAAAGAAATGTCTACTTATAAAGTAAATCGGCAAATGGTAATTTACGACTTTGTTGTTGATGATTTGCTTTATATAATAGATGCTTAAATTTTATGTCTTTGATTGTCTACTAATACATATTATAGATACTGTTTTTGTAAGACAAAACATTGGACATCATGATGTATTATTAATAAACGCAGTTAACGATCGTTAGAAAATTCATCAAATTTTAAGAGAATTCTATTCTAGGCTTTGTACTAGATTCCAAATGTAGATAGAACGGTTCCTCATTTTAAATTTAAACTACTGATTAAAATGAAATTTGATAATGATAACACTCAACAAGATACAAAATAAGCTATAGTTTGTTGTAGTAAAATGGAATTTGTTTCAGATATTTTCCTCTTCACGCTGAAAATCGTCTTCACTCCATTGATGTCCTTCAAATGCAAGACTGTCATATAAGCCACACGAAGCCAATACTAAATTAAAGAAATTGCGCTTGAAAAATTCACCAAACCGAATAATCTTTATCACAACAGAAGAATCTAATAGACAGTTTTTTTTTAAGTTGAAGAATAAGATTGTGATCTTAAATCTAAGCTTCACTTGCATAAATTACATAGATTAACGGCTGGGAAAAGCCGCACAAGTTGTGATAGTAGTAGCACGGCGGCGGTTGATAAATAATTAATGAGCGCGACAATTACGACAATGAACAGCGCGCGTGCCGCCAACTTGTTCAAGTTCAGTATTGTACTGAATGTCGTCGCGGTTGCAATTGCCGCTCCAGGTAAATAACACCCAACAAAGCAATATAGTAGACAAGTTATACCAAAGAATAAGAAAAATATGCATAATTTAACATAATGATATCAATTAAACCCTAAAATGCTTTTATTTCTCTTCACGCAAACGCAGAACATGAACCTTTAAGATTCAAACAGTTGCTGCTGAAAGCCACGCAATCAGTAACGATGGCGGGTAGTTTAGAAGCCTGGAATAATGCAAGCTGGGGCGGTATCAATCCACGTGTGGCTTTAGGAGCAGATGGGTTGCCGTTGTGTTCAAGGTCAATTGAAGAGTTTCCTCACTTCTTCACAGATGAGCAACGTCAGCAGGGGGCGATTATCTTACCGTTCATCATTGGAGTATACTGCTTCACTGTAATCGCGATAATATGCGATAATTATTTCCTGCCGTGTATGGAGCGTATTTCAGAGGCATTGAATGTATCTCAGGTAAGTCCTAGTTAGAAATATGCCGGAGGTTTGATAAGGGTGATGAATAAGATTATGCAAATGTAATCAGAATACTCTGGACGCATGGGAATTTTTAGCATGAAATTAAAAATTCTTTATGTTGAGACACAGAGATAGTTTACACGTGTAAGCTGAGGTATGCGCAGATGGTATCATTTAATGATACTGCATTACCCACTATGGTTATTATCAGTTATTAGGAATTGGATTCAATGAGGATTTGAATCCATGTCCTTTGAATATTTGCTTCGCATACCTAGAAATTCACTATTATTAAAAGTAAATTTTATTTCGATTCGTATACCTAAAGAATCCATTTTCATATATCATTTAAATTTATTTTTAAAAGAATTGATTTCCTGTCACTCAAATAGAATATTCTATAAATACCTACATGAACATTTTTGTTGTTAACAAACGTACACGACTACTAATCGATCCAACTTTGGATTCATCGCAGTAGTAATAACAAAACTAGATTAAATTGTTATTGGGATGTCTTTTGCTGCTCCTATCTTTCAATTATAAACACGCGCAGAAATCAATCGCCAATTTAATATTAATGAGGTATAAAGGTACCGCACGTGCGATTTGGTGACATTTATTAACAAATAATTCAATCCATCAATTTATCCTGCAATTAAACATACTTCCAGCTTCAAATAAAGAGTGAATAATTTTAGATTCTACATCTGGATTAAAACATTTAGAATGTAGTGATGTTTGAATTTTAATTTATTAACAAGTTATCGTGTTGATTGTGTTTGATATTGAAGGAGATTAGAGGTCTGTGAATGCACCTTGCCTTGAAAATGCGATTAGGAGTCACGTTTGATCATTGATCAGGTGATTTCAGACTTCAGTCATTACCCGACAATTCCTTGATGATGATAATCTGCAATTAGTAACTATGTGATGATCAGAGATATCCTTTGCAAATATCATGATGAGTTCAATTGTGTTTCAAGTTTGGGTTTCCCTGGGAAGAAGGAATGCATATGTCACCTTGAAATGTTTCAAATATATTTACATGTTTGTCATAGAGAATTGCGGTGTTTATTATTTTTTGACGTGTGTAAAGCTAAATTCCAGTGTCAGTTACAAAGATTCCCTGATACCAAGTACAATAATTACTAGAAAACGATACTAATTGTAATATTTCGTATTTTATTAGCAGATAAAAAACATAGGTTATGTAGCTATATTGACATTTCAATCAATTTCATTCCACTCTTTATTTTATTTAATGTGGATAATTTACAGTGCTATTCAATATTTAATTGTAGGTTTGACAAATAATGTATGTCACTAGGGAATTAGGTTTTTGAAGGAAAATCCTGTAAAATGAAATAGTCAGGCGTCATTTCACTTTGAACCTAGTTAGAATTGCGAATATTCTAAGCATGAAATATTATCGTTTTTAATAAATCGCATTGTTAGTAGTCATTAGTACCCGATAGTATTTAATTACATCGTCAAAGCAGAGAGAAGTAGTTAGAGTCGCTGAATGTTGTGCAAAGTATTTAGTGTAAAGCGTGAGGAGTAATGAGTTTGACGTGAAAATTACAATTGACAGAAGAATTTTCCTTTAATTTTAAAATAAGATATTAGAATGGAGGTGTTATGTATGTGCTCAGTTAATAGAGACGTGCGAATTTAGTACTCAAAGAATTTTCGGTTACTTTTTTCTACAAGCTCACAAATAGTTGGTATGTTTGCTATTGTGTGAAGAGCCACATCGTATTAGATGTGTATACATTTATTATGTTTCAACCGATTATTATCAATTGTTTTACCTGTCAGTGAGTACTGAAATGAAGCAACATAACCTGCAATGTAGTAAACCAGCTCAACTTGAGATAGGAAGGTCGTCGCAAATGCAAATTATTCCATGATAACGAATTCAGGGTTTTGTAAGATAGTAATATGTTTTTGTGTTTGCTATACCATATGGAAGTGAAATGTAAAGAATGGAAACATAGCAAGTATTGATAAAATAAATATTCAATATATCTATACATTCCGAAATATTCAGCGGTTAGGAATTTCTATTTTTAAAATTACATTATATTCCTCGAATGTAATACATATTTATAATTTTGTTTCCATGAAAATACTTCATTTCTTTCGGAAAATATTCAATGCAATTAGTAGTACATCCAAATCTTCATATTTTTTAAACTAATTTATGTTTTAATCCACACATGAAACGATTTTAATAATTTTAATATCAAAAGTAATTCTCGAATGTTCAATTTGATTCTTTGTATGAAAAACCTCTCATTTTAATTAGAATTTATAAGTCTTCAATTGACTTATCGACTTTAAAATGTTATTTTTGAAAATACTAATGTAACCCAATAATTTAAACCCATAAATGGATTATTGTTAATTTAATTGTTAATGTACACATTAACAACAATTGCTATATTGTATGCATTTATGCCATGTGATGGATACTGAGATAAAAGCAAAAATTATCTTCAATTATTCAATTCTAGCATTGTCGATATTGATCTAAATCTTCAACATTCCATAAACCTTGATCTCCTTCAAGATATGATATGCAGAGTTGTTTATAATGTCGAAGCAGTACATTAAGCCAACTATACTGATTGAATTCTTGTTATGTAAAATATGATTAATGCAATATCATACAATTCGTCTTCTAATTGTATACAAATCATCTTTATCATTTATTCTTTGAAATATAATATTCTAAAATAGCAGTTTCTTTTTGTAAACTAAACGTCGTTGATAATCAGGTTTTTCTTTGCTTGATGAAGGATTTCAATCATTGGAGGAAAACAATATTCCGTGCAATATAAAAGATTTAATCCAATTTAAAGTAAACTTTAATTTAGTCCTTTTATACTGCTGCCAATATGCTATCTGTAATTGCTAATAAAAACTTGCAACGCAGATGAAATTAACCTTAATCAATAACTATTTAATACGACGTAGGAAGTTGAATTTATATCACAGAAACTAAAGTGAAAAGTAGACTAATTCTGCCGTAATGAATTACTTAGACCAACTCTGTATTATGAATTAATAAGCAGTCAATATTAGCAATCCCAGTTCCTTGTTTGTATTTTAAATACCCAAACTGTATTATGCACATTCTATCTATTATTTGTAATTATAATACATAAATAATTGGATTTGTCATTTCCTAATATTTCTAGGAATTTTAATAAAGACGCGATGGCTTGCGACTTGGCAGATTGTGGGCATGTTGGGTGAGTTACAACCGATGTGGGGTTCACATTCTCTCGAGTAAACGGTCCAACCACTAATATCTCGGGTAGGGGGTATCGGTATACACCAACATACACAACTTCAGAAAACTATTCACATACTGATGTGATGTCACTTGTAGGTGATTACCGTTATGTATTTAAATAAATATTTAATTTTTTTTGATAAACGTAATGTTGTTTGAAACAAAAAAAATGCAATTCTATTCTATGGATGTTTCATTCACCACCACACATCAAATGAAATTACACATTTTCCATCAAATCCAATAAGGATATAATTAAATAATTAAATATATTGCACACGCTTTAATCCTAATAACTTTCTAGTGTATTCAGCAACATGTAATTTTCATTCAATTGACTACCGGTTTCATAATTCTATTCTTGCTCATTAAATTTCTTGTCGTTGCTTTTGTCACAGAACTAAAAACACGTATAGCATCGTTAAGTAAAAGCACATTTTTTTTTCTCAATATTCCAAGAATTAATACAACTTTACTTCCTCGTCGTTGTTTTAAACCAATTTTAGTTTGTATGCGGTTATTAATAGGTCCCTGGAAAAATAAACAGCGAATGTAAACTTGTTGCAGCTGTTCGATATTAAATCCATAGATGATTTATAATTCCAGCGAGCAATGAATTTCATACTGTGTTTACGTTATCCCATACTTTTCACATGAATGCACCTGGTATAGTTTTTCAAGCATCGTTTGTTTAACACATCGTGGAAAATAAATTTTTGTTTGAAAACTAGGTACGACATTATATTGGTTACATAATTCTTCAGTCAAGATGCGATATCTATTTGTTAGGTTAGGTTAGGTTAGAAATTTTTGGATCATTGATCATAAAGTGAATCAGGTTTTGTTCCTTTACTAAATATGGAAAGGAAATTAATTCCTTATAGGAAAAATTGGATAAAAACAAAAAATATATTACTTTTGTTGTTAATCAGTTACCTTAATTATTATTATTATTAATTACCACCCATTAATAGAGTAATTCGTGGAAGGTTTGAAAATGTTTCTTATATCTTCCTAGCAATAAGAGTTTCCACTGTAGATCGAATTTGTTATTGATTGTTTTACTATTATTGTAAATAATCTGGGTAGAAAAAAATATTTCGTGTATTCAATATAAAATTTGAATATTACTAGCAACGATATATTGCATTAAACACATAAAGATTTATGTTTCGTATTGGTTCTCTCTGATATCCTCCTCTGATGGTTTTCAGGATGTGGCGGCGGCGACCTTCATGGCAATTGCAACATCTGCGCCGGAACTCTTCTCGAACATCATCGGTACGTTCATTACCAAATCGGACATTGGCATTGGGACAGTGGTCGGATCGTCTTTGTTCAATACTTTGGGTGTTGCGGCTATTGGCGGTCTGACAGCAACGGCGGTAATAACACACTCTCCTGCTCTATTCCTACTCCTTTTCTACTTGAAATATTCCGAGCATAGTTGGACTTCATTAAAAATCTCCATACTGTTTAAAGTTATATTACGTATTGGTGGAAATAATTAAGCTTTCTATAGATAAGAATGACATTTTGGATCTAAAAGTAGAGAGTTTCAAGAAAATGTATTCCAAATATATTTTGTCTTTCTCCACTTGAGGAATTGTACAATTTCATAGAGACTAAGAAAACTTATTGAGATTATTATAATATTTTGACATCAGAACGACTTTCAATTTACTCGTAAATGGCTTCTTTTCTTTAGCGACTTCATTGAAATTCAATGGGTGAAATATTCAATCCTTTTAGCTTAATAACGACAAAACTATGGACGCCAGAAACAAATTCCAAATCATATTATAAATTTAAAGAGCCACATGGTAATGTGATGGCTTGACAGGTTGTCAATCTGCTAACATCCTCATTGGGAAGGTTATAGTTAAAATCGAGAGGAGGTCTGCATCTTCCTGAATAAACGGTCCAGGTACACTGGGCCAGTGTTGGAAAGTCTAGTTGGTCTATGACTGGCATGGGTAACAGTGCGCTCATACACCACGAAAACCCATATACTCGACATATGGGGACTACAAAAAGGATTAAGCCTGATGATGATTATAAATTTAAATCGTAAAACTTACTACACTACTTTCAAATTTTAATAAAAAAAATAAATAGAAATAAACCGCACAAAAAATATCAATTTTTACTTTTTATTTTTAGGTTAACTCTTACTTTGTAAAAGAGAACACATGTTGTTGTCATTTGTTCCAATTAATTAAGCTGAAGTTTGAGATAATATTAAGTAATTATAAATTAGTAGAATCATCATTATCAACATCTGGTAATATAGTCTGATTTGAAGTTTTTAATATAACTTAATGTTGCAAAGCTCTTTATTCAAGGTCAAGTACGAAATGAATTATTCAAGCACAAGCCTTAAGCCATGATATCAAGTTAACTCTCCTACAATAAATTGACTTAATATGTATGCTCAATTGTAAATTCAATGACTTATTTACTTTGATTACTTTCAGTTCAATTACATGTGCTGAAAGCAAAGTGGAAATTGTGTTATGTAAATATTTGTAAGCTTCGATCATCAGTTGAACAACTTACAAACTATTGAGTTTGTATTTACTTGCTTTACCATTCATTTCTACTGCCAATTGTTTCATCAATTGGTTTATTATTTATTCATTTGCTTCTATTGTCCTTTACAGCCAATCCAATTAGACTGGTGGCCCTTAACTCGAGACTGCGCCATCTATATCTGCTCGATTATCCTCTTGGTATGGATTACTTGGGATGGTAATATCTTCTGGTACGAAGCATTGGTGCTCTTCGCAGTGTACTTTATCTACCTCTCAGTAATGTTTCAAAATGTACGCATTTCATCCTTCTTCCGCAGTATTCAGAGTAAAATTGTTAGCAAAGCAAGTAAGTTACTATCAATTTATTTTTTTATTTTACAATAACCACAACATATACTTGAATTGTATGTTTTGTTCTTCTTGCAGGAGTTGCTGAAGTACCATCGAAAGAAATGGAGCTTTCTACAATAACAACAGTTACAACAATTGAAGAAGAATTGACCAAGTATATCGAGCACAAGGAGCATCAGAAGGAGAGAATTACCAGTAATTACAATGAAAGGGAACGGGAGATGAAGGAGAAACAACTCGAAGGTACCCAAGTTACCATTAACATTACTCGTGTAAAAGGAGAAACAAAAGATGAAGATTTTGGTACGATTGGATCTTGGATATTTTTATCTTAATTTTTAGTTTGTAATTGTTTATTTTTTAGAGGGTGATGAATCTATCTTTAAGCTACCAACTGGTCATTGGGCATCTAAAGTACTTTTCTTTTACATGTGGCCCATCAAATTTGCACTTTTTTGTACCATACCAGATTGTAAGAAACACAGAAAAGTTTATCCTCTTACATTCATCATGTGTGTTATTTGGATTGCAATTAACTCGTATTTAGTCTCTTGGATGGTTACCATTATAGGTATGTATGATTAATTTGTATTAATTTTTATTAAGCAAAATTAAAATATAAATCTCTTACTTGTATGGCAGATTATTTCGATTATTACGTAAAAGTAAGACTAATCTATCATAAAACATTTTAGCATTGATTTGTTTAGTATAAATAATTTTCGTATATTGCAATTTCCATGTTTTTCTATCAAGACCAAATAACGTGGAAGAAAACCAAAATAATTCGTATTTCCAGGTAGCACATTTGCAATTCAAGACTCCGTGCTAGGATTGACATTCCTCGCAGCAGGAGGCTGTCTTCCAGAAGCGATTTCCATCACAATTACCTCGAGGAAAGGCAAGTCACGCAAAACAAAAACAATTCATTACATTCACCTTCGTACGTTGGAATGATTCATTTAATTACTACCCCATTACAACTCATTTGTGATCTGCATTATTTCACCTTGAAGCTTATTTCCTTGTCTCCGGTAATTGGTTTATTTCAATTTGTAATTAGGAGAAGGACGAATGGGAGTATCAAACGCATTGGGTGCCAATACAATGAATATCCTTCTATCTCTAGGATTGCCCTGGTTTATCCGCTCACTGCAGCTCGTCTCTGAAAACGGGGCCAACAACGCGTTTATCAGCATAAAGTCAGACTCGTTAGAGTACACTATCCTGGCACTTATCCTGGTTGCCATCACACTCTATGCATGTCTGTCGATAAATCGTTTTCGCTTATCCCGAAAATCCGGCGCCGTTCTCTTGACCTTCTACACTTCTTTCCTCGTGGGTGCAATCATTTCCGAACTGTACCTGTTTAACACTGATTGTTCCGACGTTTTGAGTTGATTAATGATTCATCAGCAAACTTTGCTGTAGGTTAAAGTGGCTTCAAACACAAACGAAAGTGATATTTAATGTAAACGTATTGAGTATTTATAAATATTACATATTTATCTTTAATACCGGTGCATACGTTAGTGTTGGAAGCGCCATCTGAATTCAAAGTATGCGCGTATATTTAATTAATATTATGGTGTAATGTACTATTGCTAAGCTTTATACATGTTAACTATATAATTCATCATGATTAGGATGAGTTTCTGTGATATTAGAATTAAGAATTAATTACAATCTAGTCTTAGGAGCCATAACAAAGTTTAATCTTGACATATATGTCAATGTATGACATTGTAGTATTTTCAGCAATTGTAGGTTATGATGCAGTAATTCAGAAAGCAGAGGAATTATGGTGGGAGTAGCGCGTACGCGCTACTGGTTCTATCGTGTTTTTGCCGCCTCCACTACCACTTCCAACGCAGCAAGCAATTTTCTTCAGTTAGGAAAACGCGCGCGTTGTGTGAGCTCCAACAAGATTCAACTGAATTCTACGCTCGAGCCATCTATCAACTTAATGTGCATTGTCCCACTAAATGAAACTGAATTTCAAAGAACACAAGGTACAATTAAACGGGTTAAACAATAACAGGGGGGTTAAGTGTAGAATAAAATTCAATTTGGATCTAAGTTACGTCAGGTTACAAAGTGTCGGAATTTATTTCAAGGTCTGACAAGGAAGTAGTACTAGCTCAACAAACAGGTAAATATTTATTGTTTGCAACCATAAGTTAATGTTAATGTACTTAGGTGACACATTTCTTGGGGAATATTCCAGTTTGAAGGGCAATCAATTAATTGGGTTTGTATGTGCCGCACCTTTGTTGTACTTGCATTTGCTTATTTGTAATTTCTGCGCTTGACTTAACTTTAATGTACCTGACAGATGATTAATTCAGCTTGCAAAGTATATATACGTTTTCGATTAGAAGAATTATTTGTTAAAATATGTAAATTACGAATGAAATATGGCAACATACAATAATTAAGTTTCAAGATTCAATGCCATTTTCTTGGGAAACGAACAACTTCTTTCATTTTACTTTTTAATGAGAGTGCGGAGTATTACAAGTTAAAACGTTACTTCATTAGAAATTACAAAGAAAAACAAGAAAATGGAATGTGGAAATGTATGGGCAATTTATAAGTGAACCAGAGGAAAAAAATGGAAAAGAAAAATACATTGTACTAAGTGAATTGTAACTTTTAATTTCAGCTAGATACTATTTTCGCAACTACTTGCAATAAGTATTTTCTCAAGCAAGATGAACCAAAAGATAAAAGTTTCCAAAAGTATTTTCTGTTCATATAATTAATTTAAAGCTAAATGGATTTGAACTGATTGTTTTTTTCTTTGCAAATCAACTGTTCAAAACAACCGAATTGCAAATTCAACGTATCATATCTTTATTTAATTTATTGCTCTTAATTCTATTTAAAAAACAATACAGTTTGGAATAAACATTGGTTTAGTTTTAAGACCAAATTGGTGAAATTGAATTTTTAAATTGAAAACTTCTCTCTGATACTGGGATTCGAACCCGAGCATATTCGGAGAAAGTCAGCTAACCTTACCTTCTCTAACCTCGAATGTTAACGAATTCATTAAAAATATAAATTATCATTAAGCCGATTTATCATCATAACCATATTAATTGCTCTTTGCATTTTATTTTTATATGGGCCATTCCATTGATGTGTCAATGTGGGACTTTGATCCAATCAAAAATCACATAGATAAGGATAGACTGTGTAAATCCTGCTGATTAGAGTGAAACAGTTGCACTAAAATTCCATTTGATTAAACATTCCATCATGATATAAATAATTGCAATAGTTTTACATTAGCACATAAACCATATCAATTAATTTCCCTAATTATGTCTATTCTCAACTGAAGAAATAATTTGTTTTAATTATTTATGATCAACACGTTTTGGGATAGATACGGAGAGATATTTTGACCGACTATGTGTCCGCTAGACTTTGGACCCTTCTTATAAGTCAAGATATCTCTTCGAATTTATCCCAAGAGTGTTGATCCTAAATGATAATTTATTTTCAAGTGAAATTCAATAAAACTCTTAAAGCACTCATTAGCTCGATCAAATCTCAACAAATGTCTGCTCCTCGGATATTTACGTTTTCCACATACCATATGACTTGTATATTATTCCAATGCGCGAAAATTGCTATAGATCAACAAACGCATACGTTTCAGAGGCATTCCAACATTGTCATCATTATCTTTCAGCCACCTCTGCTCCAATACCACCCCGTGTGTATAAACAAGTCCATTAATCATGCGGCGTGCATGCGATCCTCCAACATCACTTGCAACATGTAGCTATCGTCACGTACGCTGCGTTACATTCGTCAGCGCCGCCACAGCCGCCGCCCTCGTCGGCGTAGCTGATAAATATTTATTAATCAATTCCGCGAGGATATTCGATATTTTCTGGATGGTTTCAGTGCATTGACGTTTAGTTTACATATTTTATCGAATAAACATTTTAGGCGTTTGGAAAGAATATACTTGCTATAGATTCCCGGCTGTGTTAGTAATAAGACAGGTTTTAAGATTATGATGCTTTACTAGTGCAGATTTATTATGTCACTGGTATTGTAGTTATATAAAAAGTGCAATTAAAATTAAAACCCGCCAATTGTACTTATCCTTTATATCTTTTCTTCCAAGAGATTGTTATTATTTTAGAAGATAAAATAATTCTGAAACAACAACATTTATTAATTCTTACACTTATTGTCAAATAAGATCTAAGTACTTTATGTGTCATTCAAACTACTGCTTAAAGCTCTCATAAGATTATTAAATTGTAATTCAACTGGTGCTGTGATTAATGAATGCAATTTTTATTCCAATCATGTCAAGAATGCTTTCAGACATGTTTCGGACAAGTTTGAACGAGAACTAAAAAGGATTGCATACCATTGGATCATGATCGTAGAAACATTTTGTCGTCATCCACATCGTTTCGCATTCATCTGCTCCGACAAGGGCTTTAATTTTTCCAATTAAAACAAATGATTGACATTACTTCATATGCTTACTTTTCTCTACGCATAACTTGACGGCCGGTTCGAGTTTAGAATGCATCTCAGGTGTCAGCACTCCGAGAAATCCATCAGCATCAAATTTACCTTCATCTGTAATCTAGACAAACGCAAACACATTCGAAGAGCAATTGAGAAAGTAAACCGGGAAAACTTGATTGCAATAAATGAGTGCAAATGTTTGATGAGGTCTTTGGAATTTTGATTTATTTTGGGTTATGTTTGTTTTACCATGGATGTTTCTTCGAAGAGACAACGTAGATAACATTTCAGGGATTTTTCTTCGGAGAAGATTCCTTTCTTTGCATTGTCAACTAAACCTGAAATATTCAAATATAGTAGATCATATAGATAACTTGTTTCTGTTTGTATTTAATTCAAACGAATAATTTAGAAACCAACTAGGAATGAGTCTTTTCACCAGTATGTAAATTGCAATATAAGATATTAGTTGAAATTAGTAAGAAATTAGTTGGCTTCTACTGATAAACAATCGGAAACATAGTTGATTGCTGGCAACTCGAAGAATTTGTGTTTGTTTTTCCTGGTGGTTTGGAATTAGAATAGTACAATCAGTATACACCTAGATATACAACGTAATTTATATATATTTATATAATTAGATAATAATTTATTAATGTTCTAGTGTAATATATTCAAATTTAGCGCGTGAATGATTGAGCAATGTTATTTAAGTTGTGCGTATGCAACCCAATACACACCATAGAATGCATCAATATGCATCAATACCACATTACCACTCTAATTTCAGCTAAATCGTAATGTCTTTGTTTACTTACTGGGATCTACTGATGTTTCTTCAATGCAATGTGTATGTAAAACCTCACCCATTTCTTGTAAAGACTCAGGCACTTCGCCAGCAAACTGAAAATAAAAAAAAAACATCAAAGAAAATTAGGGCACGTCACAGTGACTTAATTCGGATGCAAACAATATGTAGTTAATTAAAAGCCTGGCATTGGAAAATGTACCTAGTTGGAAAGAAAATGTACTCAGGGCATAAATTCAATTAGAAGATGATTAATTGCAATGGAATAAAAATTGTGCTTTTTAAAACTGCCGGAAGCGTCACTCACAGATGAAAGTACGCGAACTTTTTAATTAGCGATGGTTTTTTGATGTTTTTTTTTAGTATGACTAATGGCACAAAGAGTATAAAAGTTTTAATTGAATAGAAATAAATGAAATTTCTTACCGCTGAAGGTGCGAGTAAGGAAATCATTAATAATGCCCACATACTTCTACCAATATTATCTTGTTTTAGCACTTAGTTCACTGGCAATAACATAACCTACAAGTGAAATGTAAAAATCCCAATTAATTCGTTTTATATAACTTCGAACAGAGCTAATTGTTGTAATTCCAAAGAGGGTAAAGAATATACCATTCTAATTGTTGTTTGTTTGCACGCATGCAAATTTAATTCCTACGATGGGTTGAGTGATTGCTATTATTTGTTAATTGCAAGCAACGCCCAAGATTTGTATTTATGTTATTTAGCTGTAAGTAATCATCGCGGAATAAATACAAGTTGGTCAGTAATGGCAACATAAAACAAAAGATATTTTCTATTTTCTCTGGATTTCCTTTCATAAATCAATAAATTACAGAAAGAAATTCGCTTATTTCATTTCATTCATTACATGCATGTTAGACACTATTCTGAGACTTGAAGTTCTTTTGCTTTGCTTGTATTCTCATATACACCCTGAAGCAACAAACTTAACCACAACTATTCACTATATTCAAATCTTGGAGGAAATAAAAACCTTCCACAGATTGCAATTTCATTCAAGACGTTTATAGTAGTATTTATCTTGTATAATAAAATTCTGAGAAGAAAGATGCAATTTGCAAATGTACATCAGCTGCTTGAAGGACAAACAGCTGTGACCTTTCAAAGCTTCGTAAATCCAAGCACAGTTGTGAAATCTTTCCACTGTTCTATTCTCGCACCAGGAGTATGGATAGCATCCAATGTTTCTGTTGGTTGCCTAGAAACACCTCTTTCAATCACATTCTCACCTACGATAGTAAAGTAGATATAGTAAAGTCTGGTATGTTGACAGCGGTGGGAAATTATCTCCGAATGCCATCAACAAATATTTCCATAAGACGTATTTGGGAAAAACATATTTTTGGGGATAACTTTTCCATCGGTAAAATGTGTAAAATTTGCGTAGCATCAATTAATAGACAATTAAAAATTGAATTTTGTCAACTAGCAAAGATTAATTCAAAGTTTAATTAAAGCATCTGCATTAAAAATAACAATATCAACTGCATTATTAACTTGAAAATGTTTAGATTTATAAGACCCACTAGGGTGTAATATGCTTATTCTGCCTTACATGGTGTTTTCCTCTTTTCTCTTCTTGATTAGCCATGCTTGACATCGAAGAGTTTTCTAATTAAATATTTAACCTTGACCGCTTGAAACTAACCTAACTTATCTTTAATTTGATTTATATTCTTTTTTATGTGTGTCAAGATTAGGGGTTTATACTATTATAATATCTGGATGGTCTTTTAATTCTAATTATGCTTTAGTAGTTGCTTTGCGTTCTGTTGCTCAAACTATTTCTTAGGTTATGTTTATGAGGTTATGTTCAATTTTATTATCTATTTGCATTAGTTTTTAGTCTGAATTTAATTGATTTATATACTTTTCAATTAAATCTTTGATTTATCTTTTAGTTTATTCCTTTGAATATAATTTTTGTTGTGTCTACGTTGGCAGAAACAAATCGAACTCCTTTTGATTTAGCTGAAAGGGAGTTTGAATTAGTTTCAAGG
This sequence comes from Ecitoglossa quadriceps, assembly GCA_027574925.1. Lineage (NCBI taxonomy): Eukaryota > Metazoa > Arthropoda > Insecta > Coleoptera > Staphylinidae > Ecitoglossa > Ecitoglossa quadriceps. Next base: position 9,789 of record JAODGC010046899.1, on the reverse strand, counting down.
TTTAATGTTGAATATAGAAGAAAGGGATTTGCTTTAACTTTTTTTTCGCAGAATATTCAAGTATTTTCTTTATAAGTATACTTTATATTATTTATAGGAGGAAATTATTTTACATTTTTTATTAAATTGGTATTTTTTTCTTTTTTTTTTTGAATTTGGGTTTGAGGTACTTTACCCTTTTTTTATATTTAAACTGATTTTATTATCTATTAATTGTTAGTACGTTTATTTTGGACAAATTACTAGTACAGATGTTGTTTTGTCCTTCTTAACCATAAGAACAACACAATGCGGATCTTGTTCGCTTAGTAAATAATTCTCTGTAAATGTAAACAACTCCCGTTGCTCATAATCCTTTGCTTGCCATAAACAACAACAGTTCTAGAATGTTCTCATTCTAGTGCAACCTTACCTGCATGACAATATTCGTTATCTCTTATAGGTCTAATTCTAGCATTGTGAACATGATCATTCCCAAATGACATAAATAATCTACCTACTATTAGCACAAGGATCTAAGGATAGCACAATATGAGCTCCGGCACAGTGCAATGATATCTAAGCATTATTTATAAAACAAAATTCTTCTTCCCCTCCCCCCCTCCAAAAAAAAACAGAATGTAACCTTAATCTTGTCTAAGAAAAGTAATGCCTTCAAATATATTTATATTATATGCTCATATTTTAATCTATAATAAATGTATGCCAACAACAATAGTACTTAAATTTCCTACTCGTGATAAGAAGTTTACAAACTCAGTTTCCATCCAGAGAATACCACACTATCAATATATTTGCATTTCACAGTCGTCTGCAACAATCTCTAGTTTAGTCATTTAATTTCCTCTACATATACTTGCATTGTTGTGACAACACTGTTTCCGTTTCTAGTTAGTAGCATATTGACTTGAAGATACATCATCAATATGTGGACTTATGTTCTAACAACATATTGGTTGGCTGGGATATTTGATCAAAAGTGCAACATGCTAAAAGAACTAATATCAAGATTATTGTAACAAGAGGGTTAGCCATTTAGTTTCCTTCTTTCTCCCTTACTACATCCATCAATGTAAATTGATTTAAGGCATGTCGAATTTCTGTAAATTAGAATAATTATGTTTAAGTCTTTAATCACGTTGATTTTGGCTTCTTTTATTATTGCACTTACATCAAGAGTTTTAGAATGTATACATTTAGCTAATTTGAATGCCAATTCATGTTGCTCAGGATCATGTTCAACTGAAACAATACAAGTACACAATATTATTGTTCTTGCAGTATAATATCAGTGGTTTACCTTCAACACTACATTCTGTAATTGGGACTTCAAAAGTAGGTTTTAATTTATCCGGAATCGCACTGATGAATGCATTAACATCCACTTTACCATCATGTGCCCACTGAAAATGATTCAATTAGACTTCCGCACAATAATTAACTTAGCTTGCCAACTACATGCAGTCAATGCGTTAAGAAGTTAAACAATGTCGTGTTTTAGTGTTCTGCGACTCGTTGCACATGCTTGTGTTCCGTGTTGACGTTGTTTCAAACGAGCTTCTTTTGTTTCCTGCATACAAAGTTGCCTATAATACACTAGCTTAACATGCAAATGCATTTACCAAGTTTTCCTCGTCCATTAGACATTTTAGATACATTTTAAAGGTCTCGTCCATGGTGAATGTCCCTTGTTTGGCATTGTGTATATGGGATTCATCCATTCCAGTGATTTCAATACATTTGGCACGCAGTGCTATCCATTTTGGTGCGGAAAAGTCACAGGAAACCAACTGCATCAAATTACAACAATCAAGGGTAATACTCCAAAACAATTCAATTGTGTGCATGCTCTAGTACACTGAGTTGTTCCGAGAATTTTTGAATATAAACTCACCAAAGTACAGTTGATAAAAACGAAGAGGAATACGAATGTCTGCATTTTACTAAGCAGTGGATAAACACTGTGAGGAAATGTTGCTTATTAGAGAGACAAATGATACTTTTCTGCATTAAACTTGGCATTTTATAGAAATATGAGTACAAAGCAAAGCTATCATTTTGTTTGTTAATTTTCTGAGGGAATAGTTTAACAGCCAAACCCACAATTTGTAGGTATATAATGAGTGCATGCATTGAGCTTTTTATATTTGCAATGAGACATATGAGGCAATTACAGACCAAATGGATATGTGCCTGACAGGTACTGAAATATATAATAATCCCTCGTGCAATACAAGAGAATAATAAATTGTTACTTATTAAATCCGCTTACAAAAACAACATTGGGCACGATGTAATTGGTTATTTTTGGAAGTTAACTAAATATTATTTTGGGTATGGTCATCTATTGCATTAGGTAAATAAAGTTAAACTACTTGACTAGAATTAGAGGCAAATGCAAGCAATTTGTAATATTTGATTTATTTATTAACAGGTTCAACAATCAACTACGTACAATCGCGAATAACAATAAAATGCTTGAGGAAGCAGAAAATCCAGATGAGCAACTGGCAGCTTACATGAAGTGTGACAATTTAACGCATCGTAAGTAAAACACGTGCATCTTTGGATTTTAAGGTTATGAAATGTTTAGTTGAGGAAACTGCACTTTTACTGTAGCTGTACATGATTTTGTACTAATTGTTTAGAACCATTGAATTAAGCACAAATCAAAATCAATTATTTTGTAATTTAATTTTCATAATTTTTTAATTTCCTGTACACATTTCCTGAATAAGTAAAATACTTCATTTCTGACGGAAGTTTCGATAGCAGTGAATCTAATGCATTGCATTTCAATTTGTTAATTTGTTGCCTCTCATAAAGCCCTAGGATATTGTCCACCAGTTGTGACAGAATTCGATGGGTTATACCACTGCTGGGACGCGACCCCAGCTGGCAACACTGTCAGTGCACCATGTCCAAAACTAGCGACTTTTTTGGACAATGAATACATGCATAAACAATGCTGGCCCAATGGTACATGGTTCATTCATCCAAACTCAAATAATTTGGCACATTGGACCAACTACAGTGATTGCCTAGCAAGGGAAAAATTAGAAGTATGCTTCGTTTAATATTGATTTCTTTCAATTGATTTAATTTGTGTATGTTTTGTTACAGTTCCATTTACAGATAAATAGATGCTTTGTTATTGGTTACTCCATATCGCTGCTTGCACTGTTCATCAGTCTGATTATATTCGTAAGCTTCAGGTGAGTGAAATTCGACGTTGGTGTTTGTCTTTGAGTATTGATTGGGCGGCAACTTTCAGAACATTGAGGTGTACACGTATTCGTCTACACATCCATCTGTTTGTGTCTTTTATCATGAACAACATCATGTGGTTGGTGTGGTATATCGAAGTGATACCAAGATCAAGTCAATTGGCTAGTGAAAATCCGGTGAGTGGGATTTTTCTTTTTTGTTATGTTTACTTTGATGTAGGAAGAAAATGGTGTCCTTATATTTGTATTTGATTCTCGCGTGTCCCGGATGTGCTTCGGTGACTGAGCTCGATGTAATCGAGTAGACGTTGGTCCGTCACATTAAAGTGGGCCACGGACATTGACTATGCAAATAAATGATACCATTTTATGGCACTTTAAGACTTAAGCCGGTAGTCTGACATTTGTTTTGGTAACTTATTGCTTGGTGGAGAGCAATTGTGGGGTCATACTACTTTCTATTATACTGGTTGACCATTTAAGGATCTGATGATAGATGTTAACATCACTTGACTGGTTCTAGTATACTGAGTCCAGCACTGGAATTCAGTGAAGGTGTCATTTGCTTATTTTCGTTGGTACTAAAAGGTTTGTCGGTCTATCGTTCTACCGGCTTACCTAGTGTGACAATTGCTGCATATGTTGAAGTAGAATTGGTTCCAAAATAACCCGCATCCGTCTCTCTAAGCGCCCTAACCCAAACACCTCACACCTCCTTATGCCAAAGACTACCTGTCCTCAGTGTCAACCTAATATTTTTCCATTGATAACATACAGATGCTTATATTAAACGAACAAACAGCTTAATCTAATGTAACAAAGGAGGTTATCTATGAGAGTTCCAATGCGACATTATTCTTATTACCTTTTATACCCGCGTGCCAAGTGTAGGTTTTTGTGCTGTGTGTTTGTGAGCGCACTGTTACCCAAGTCTGACATAGACAGACACCATACTCGTCCTCACTCGTCGTGGTCACACGATGGTTGGACCGTTTTTTAGGAAGGATGCAGATCTTTCTTGGCTCCCAACGAATGTTGGAAGTGTTGGTATGATTTCAACCCACACTCTGCTAAATGTGCTACCGGAGTGGCCAACCCAGTGTTTGTAATCGAATTTTATTGAAGTTTTAATTCATTTATATCAAAGCTTCATTCAATGCTGTAATCTTTGAACTATTTGCGAATAAATTCTTCTTCAAAGCTTACTTTTATCATCTTTAATACTGTCTATAATTCAAACATTTTTTCAATGGCATTATTTTATTATTTGTATTTTTAACGCCAGCAGATTGAAGACGACTATCACTCTTACTACTAGTAATTCAATTTGGAATGAGACACTACGATTGCTTAAGTCAAGATGATGAGTCTATCGTGGAAACTGCATATTCCTGCTGCTTTCCTTCTACCACTGTATGATGTAATTCTAATGTGTTTGAAATTCATGTACGATATTCGTGCATGTTCTCTGACAATAAATCACGCGTCCTCACTTGGTGAGTGGTAATGAATGGCGAATTTAATCAGGTTAGGTTAGGTGCTGCTTTGGAATGAAGAAAAAAATCTAAAACTCACTGAGATTAACTAGTCAATTAAATTACAATTTAATTCAAGTTACAGATGAAATTGTACATTTCAAAATCCAACTAGTATACCCTGTTAAACAATTACTTCGTAAATAATATACCAGCATGACCTGTGGTCTGTGAAAATGGTGAATATTAGCAATATGCTGTGATAACCTACAAATACCTTTGAATATTTCCAGTTGTGGAGTGTCAAAATATTCTAATTAATGTTCTTTTAATAGATCTGGTGTCAAGCAGTGGAAATATTTCTGAAGTATTTCCTTGTTGCTAACTACATGTGGATGTTCTGTGAGGGATTATATCTGCAAATATCCCTGGTGGTTGTGTTCGTACGAGATAATGTTGCATGGGTTTGGTTTGTTCTGATTGGCTGGGGTTTACCTGTTGTTATCATCACAGCGTACGCCATTGTAAGGATATTTTATCTGGAAGATACTGGATTGTAAGTAACATGACTTAATGCTGCATTACGAATAGTTTTCATGTGAAAATCAATGGAAACGCATTGAAACCAAATTTAAAACAAGAAAGCAACCAAATGTACAATTTTTTTTAAGGAAATAAGTTTAACAACATTTTATTAATTATCAAACACTTCAATAGTTTAAATGTTCATCGTGCTTGTTTCTCTCCAGTTGTTGGATAACTCCAAGCCCAGCTGAGTTAATCTATAGCATTCCAGTCTGGATCACACTGGCAATTTCATTCGGTACAAGTACAATTCATTAAGTAGTCAATGACAAGTTGGCAATGTTTCTTTGTTCCTGCAGTTTTCCTCTGCTATGTGCTGCGTGTTATTGTCAACATCATGAACCCCAACGCAGAAAACCCAGCACCAATGCGAGTACGTCGCGCTGCACGTGCCACCTTAATCCTTATCCCACTTTTTGGTCTGCAGTACATACTCATTCCTTTCCGGCCTGATTCCGAGAACAAGTACGCTTATCTTTACGAGTATCTCACTGTCGTTATTACATCTCTCCAGGTAAGACCCTCGAAGGCCCCAAAGGCTGTTTTTAATAGAGTGTGTCAATTGTCGCCGAACGTTGAAGTAGGCAACACATTAATCACTGTTATACTGCTGTCATTTGAGATAAATAATCTGTTTAAAGATGAAAGCGTCAAAAAGTTTGCGCTGTAATGTGGGAAGGTTTTCGCGAGCTGTGAAAATGTGTTGTACAAAGTTGATGGTGTGAGCGTGGCGCAAATAATGAAGATACTTGAAAGTGCATGCTATATTGCCTACATTGGTACTACATTACAAGAACAACAAACCGCTCCTTTCGCGTTACCTCTCAGCTTTACCGCGTCGAGTGAGAATGCAAAGACTAATTATTATTATATTAATTTTCAATTCAGTCTATTAAAATCACAACATTTAGACTGGTGAGAACAAAACCAAATTACTTTTGCAGTTTTAACTTCTCTTCTCTCTCTTCTTCCTTATCCATAATAAACCACATCTATTTATAAAATTTCTCTACAATACACTTGATGGTTGTCGACTTTTACCATCAAAATCAGATTTTTTAATTTGAAATACTTGATTGATTGAACTTGCACACATTTAAAGGGATTATGCGTCTCAATCCTCTTCTGCTTCGCGAACCAGGATGTCCACCAAGCAATCAATCGATGCCTTCGCCGTCGGCTGGGTGTCAGCGGCTGGTCCCACTATGGCATCCCTGGCGTTGATAACTCCGGCGGTGTGTTTGTCATCAATAGCTCCGGCAACCGCACCAGCATACGTATGGTATGACTACAACGTGCGTCCACCATCCGCGCCGTTCCCGTCGGAGATGGCAGCGGCGGTGCGACATTCACCCACAGCAGAGTGGCAAACGGACAGCCCCCGGCGGCTGAAAACACGCGACTTGTGCGGCATACTCTTACCGAAGTCTGATTTCCATATGTTTTACTTGCGTATTAAACAAATGGTCGCATTAAGGTAAGTTTCTAAGAGTTGATTTTATTTCTGGGACTTGATGGATCAAATGTAAACTAAATATTGAAAAGATTACATTCATAGGTTTAAATTCTTCTAATATTGGTATTTTATAAGAGATAAGCAGTCATATACTAAATATATAAATATCAGAAAGATAAAATATCTTATATTTTCTTATCTCTTATTATGTTCTTGTAAGAATTCTATTTGATCTTTTTTTCTAAAGTTTTATCCTTGGTCCTATATGTACTTTTACATTCTTTGAACTTGTAAGATGCAATATATTTCTCAGGACGTCATAACTGCTACTTTATGCAGAAGACAAGCATTCTCAGTTTGGAAATAAAGGAAATGATTTTCATTCCTTGATTTCATGATTGATATAAAAATATCCTGTGAAATATACATCTTCTAATTTGTCTGACTTTTGGTATATTTTAATTAATTATTCAAAAGTTTGAAATAAAATCCAACTTAAAATAAAACAATTAATTAAACTATAATAATCAATAATGTTGCAGTTTCACATTGGCAATAATATATTATAAGACAGGATCTCAAAATAATCATCCCAAATATCTTCCACTTCGTTTTCTTTTTTTATCTTCTTGTACTTTTACATTTTCTCAAGTCGAAAGTTGGAATATTTTTTTAACTCGTCATAACTTCTATTCATTGCTTAATTTAGAAGGAGAAACTTGTGAGATTCTTTTCTATCAATATTTCCACTCTTAAAATATAATCCTTGAAATGAGTTTTCTTTAAATACAAAAATAACAATATTGAATTGGTTCAACTATGTCCTACTTTACTTTTATTCTCGTACAATAAATATGCGCGCGAGAAATGCTGTAAAAGTTTCAATAAACGCAAATGTCATAAAATATCTCTTTGTGGCTATTTGAACATGTTTTAAGTATGTACCATTCAGTCGTAAAAAGAGCTTAAAAGCTTCCATTCCTTCTCTAAACATTACTTGATGCACTCTCTGACGTGCTGTGCTTTGATGGATGCTGATTTAGTGAATGTTGAATTGCAAATGCAATCAAATGCAGCCATAGAAACTGGGAAATTTATCTGGTGTGTTGTAAAGTTACGCAAATTCAAAAAGTAATGGAACATTAAATTTACGGATTTCCAAGCTATTGCCTTTCATTTACTGGAATCAATCTATTATATTTGGCAAAATCAGGACTTGGACTTTTTCAAGTTTCTATTTGGAAGGAACAACTTACAAACATATTTTATTGATTTCGTTAACAAATTTGATTTGTTACCTATACTTTGACACATTGCTTCTTTATTTGTTGTTCGATTTTCAGCTTGTTGCCTTCTCCAGTGTATTGAATTAAATGTGTTGTTTGTAGAACTGGAAATAAACAAGTAATGAATCAACCATTACATGTTGAGAAATAATTTACCAGTCGGCAGGTCGAAAGTTGAAATCCTGCCAATATCTCTATTGGGAGCCGAAGAAAGATTTGCAACCTTCCGAACAAACGGTTCGGCTACCAGGCGACCCATGGTAGTCTACCGGTCTATGAAGAATACAAAAGACATAAAAATAATCATAATACATCATTATCATATGTACTATGCAGTAAATATAAAAAATATCAAAATACCAGTGTGGAATATAATGAACAAAAATTACCGTTGAATTGAAATCTAATTTCATGCTAAATTTATCATACCGTTAAAATGACTATTCAAACAATGCAAATGAATATCAAATAGGATTTTCCCTTTGTTCAATAGCAACAGTCAATAATTTTCCAACCACGTACTGTTGTTATTTATTAACTAATAAATTATACGCATTACTCACAAATTCAAATTTACTTGCTTATGGTATTGAATACAAATAAATAATTCATGCGAAATAATTATCACTTACTAATCCAGCAATCGATGATCGAGTTTATGTTTGAAACTCGCGATCCAATTAATTATATCAATGCACAACCAATCATACTCATCAGTAATACCTTGAATTATCAAAGCAATATTGTTTTGTTCTAGGAAAACAATTGAATTGAGATCACAATCGAACTAGATATACATTTCTCAAGCGTCATTAGTTCGGTAAGTTTACTACTGTCTATAGAGTTGATGTTAATTTGAGTATGGGGATGGAAGAATGCGTTTAAACAAGGATCAATTAAGTATTAAAATTGCTTCGCATTATTTTACCATGGAAAGTGTATAAATGTGTTTTTACTGAATCAAAATGAATATTTACTATGCTTTCACTTTTTGTGGAAATAAATTTGTGATGTAAATATTATTTATTTAATATTAGTGTAATAAAATAAGCTTTGAGCTATTGACTTGATTGAGAGTAAATAATTGGAGAAATTAAAATCACTACGTGATGTTGAAAAATAACAACAAACTTGGTACGTGTAGTTGGTTGTAGTTAGGTTATGTAGTTGACCTAAGCTGCAATAACCTCGAAAGCTTTAGATTTAATATAATATTCCTTTCAAATTTCCCCAGAGTATAATATTAATTGATTTTTGTTTTGATGTGCTGAATTTAACACTTGAAGTTGAATTTGACGTTTTTTTGCACTTTTCTTGCTTTAAAAATCGTCAAAATGCTTGGATTATATCTTAGTTGAATGCATATCGATCTGCTCTGCTGAAATCTGTCCGAATTAATTAAAACCTACCTAGTAAGCTTGTAACTAATAAAATTTTTTTTATTTAAGAGACATTCTGTATCAAAATGTCAGCAACCCTCCTTTCAATCTTTCCTCTGCTATGAACATTTTCAAAAAGACCCAAGAACTAAATACAATAGAATGTTGAAGTAGGCACAGATTTATACAATGCCTGACATGATATACATGAGTAGGTCCAAAACGGACGCAGAGGAAACATACCACCGAATTAAAGTAGGCGCCACAAGCATGGGCATGCAAATAAACAATGATAAGACCAAGATGATGGTTCAGGCGAGGGTTCCCCATATAATATCTAACATGGTGGACAACATTGAACAGGTCCAGAATTTTAGGTAC
>JAODGC010046878.1:18220-30518 GCA_027574925.1 Ecitoglossa quadriceps | reverse complement strand
CTCTGCCGGCGAAGCCGTTAAGAGATCGCGCTTCGCGCGATCTCTAAGACAGCTGTCTTACAAAATTCAAAACCTCGACCTCCCCTACTCGGGGAGGCCCTTCTTTATTTCTATATTTATTTTATTTTATTTTATGTATTCGGATTTTTCTTAGTCCCGTATACTGTATAGCTATTACAGTATACTATTGAAGAACTTAGAATCCGAGAATTTTTCTAAGTCTTTTTTAACTGTAGGCAACCCATGTTGCTCCTACATTTGAATTTCTATTGCGCTTAAGGAACTCCCATAAGAACAATGTAATTCGAAATTAATTCAATTTTCTTGAAAAGTGCTCGCCGGTGTTGAGAATCGAACCCAACAATACCAGACCGAGAAGCACGGGCATGACCACTACACCACTGTAGGTTCATGCAAACGAGCGAAAAATTCTAGTATTTAGGCATCAAGTTTTAAATATAGTAATGAAAAACAATACTAGATATCTAATAAAAACAATACAATTTATAGTTCTAAAGAGAACTGATGTAGTCCTGAAAATAATATAGGAAGGAATTCTAAATACAAAATCAATTAAGTTTAATTTTATTTATGGATTAATTGTTTATATAAAATATAGCAAGTAAATAATAGTGATATAATAGCAAATAGGCACATTACACTCACCATAAAGACACATTTCTTTAATGAGAATAGTTCATCTCTGCGACTTGCACATTGTGCACATAACTAGTATCAAACAACGCCCAACTGATTCAACGGATTCATCTCCACATTACAAACAGCGGCGATTTCGTTTAGCTACGAGCGACTCAACTCAACGCTTCGTAACTACGGGCATGATTTGTGTTATCCATTGGACTCCATCCTATGGATCTTATCTCCCAAAAATTTTGACTGCTGTGAAACATATGAATACATAATAAATGCATATATTTCAGAACTGCAAGATACACGCGGTCCGACGACAAAGTACAGTTACTCTTTTAACACTGAAAGTGCGTGTGCACCTTTCAATCAGCGAGATCTAACTGATGCAGACAGCGCGGATAAATGTTGCACCAAATGTAAACAATAACACAACACAATCTCGATCGATACCTGAGTTGCCTCTCGATTCGCGTACCTTGACTACCTGTGATTCGCGTTGGTTAAAACTGGTCGTTTCTATGGTGTCGGTCCGTTCTAGTGCAAAGTACAGCGTATGTAGTTTGCTTTCTCCGACTCAAGCAGGATCAATTTCTCCAGTACCTGTTCGTCGATTTATAACGTTACTGAGATCCAATGTTTATCTCCGTATCTGTTCAATTATAAACGGCATACATTTTAGAATTCGTTCAACATATTTTCACAGTATTTATATAAGTAAGAAGTACGTAGAAGGGGCAACTCATGAAGTTCAAGATACTGCAAAATATATCTCAGTGTATATGCCACAAGCAACCTTACGTATGCCTGGTGAAAATTTCCTTTATTTGTTGACAATGTACAAAATAATTAAACTTCCCTGTTTCTCAGTTTCATTCGACGCTGATCTGGAGTATTATTATTTCTCATTAATTATAATCAATATCTATTTTCCTAAACCATCTTCTTTCTATTCTAGGCTTGAGTTGTTTAATTTGCGACTGAAAATAATGCAAGTCACCTGTGGTTCTATTAACTCTAGTATTTGTTTGCATTGCTTCCGGTCCACACATGCTTTCCAGGATTATTAATTAAAAAAACCCAAGAATTCAGTAGAAAAAAGAAGAATACTTACCCCTTTCTTTTGTCTATAATTCTCACTAAAAATACAAGTTGAAATATTGAAAGAGATAATATTCCCTAGAATAACTAATAAAACATTCAAGTTAGTTATAATTTAACAGACGGTTCTAACTATTGCAACACACTGGTGTAACTTTACAGCTCCAAGAACGAAATGATGATGCCCAGCTATATCACGGTAAGTTACATCACGAAGTAGAATGCTTTACCTCAATTGAGTTGAGATTGTGCGCTATACGCGCCCAGTTGCAGTGCGAGAAATAAGATAAGAATTGATTCTAGATCACTTCATTCGTCACACTGTTCGTTATCCCGCAGCAACGTGAATAGATTGAATTTAGGTCACATTTCCATATATCAGCACACACGCTGCAGAAAACACTATACTTAGTTATACCTCCTCCTTATTACATAATTACACATCACCATATTGACAAATTGCAAAGCGCACCATGCGACGACTCACTACGAACTGATTATTACACTTACGTACTGGACTGTCGTGCGCGAGTAACAACAATTTCTATAACAAGTTATTTATCTTGTTGATTGCTTACACCACAAGGAACAGGTTGGTGCCTGCAATTATTCAAACAATACGTTTACATAGCATATGCATTTAATATACGAAAGGCAACACAAAACACACAATGCAACTGTTTCGTCTCTGAGGTGCAATCAATAATTGTGGATCTTCAACCCAATTAATTGATAAGAAATGTTATATTACTGGGGGAATTGGGTGATACCCTACTCAATAAATTGCTACAAAGTATAGTTATATAATTCATATAATCGTTAATCAATTCAAATCGTGTAAGATTTTTCCTTCCATTTTATGTGAAATCAAATTCTCTAACGGCATAATCAGGTATCGTGTCCATCGAATTCAAAACAAAACAGTAGCAATTTTGCCACCAAGCGGCGGCAAGATTCGCCGAAGAGTCCGAAACTCAAAAAACAAAATACAATTCGGCTAACATATGATACACACCAAAATTATGTAAAGAAAACCTGGACAACACATTTCCTCAACACTTATAAACTTAAATATATTTATATAATTGATGATCTTTTTAATTTTGATGTTGATTTTCATCGTTTACTGTTTCTTTTTTGGTTTTCTCACATTTATTCACATTTTGTATCGTTTTATAATTTTCTTATAGCACTGCAGATCCATCTCCTCATAGATATACATTTCGTATGTACGAAGTAATTAAATTGTATGGATATCCATCCATCCATCCATCCTTCCTTCCTTCTCCTCTTCCTACCACATCATTATTATAATGCAATAGTTTTTATTTAGTTATCATATTAATAGTATTTATTAATATTAAATAGTACAGCCAGACTTGCAATCGCACGCATTCGCAATCTTTCAGTCGGCAGCCAATTTTGTCCACTTCCGGCGACGATTCCATTCACTCCAAAACATTCGCTCATTCGATCAGGCGCACTTCACGCAAGGCACACCACACACCTTAATTACAATTACATTACATACTTGAATTTGTTTGCTCCGACCCATCTAAAGTCCATACGACACACAAGCTCCCGTAAGTCATCTCTTCGTGTCTATATTAATATTTGTGTGGCGCCTTTTCCTGCGCCCTCCGCACGCTTCAGCAATTTACAATAATTGTGTTTTACATTGAGTAAATTAAACAATTACATCTTAAACCTAACAGTAAATTCAATAACAAAGTATTTTAAATTATAATTTTATAATCGTAAACTTAAAGATAGAATTACTTAAATATTATCTTCCCCGCTTCTCTGCATTTCCGACCGAACAAGTTGTCGATGTTTTCCCACAAATTTTTGTCTGCTATGCAACTGTGCAACAATCTGCATTAATTGATTAACTCCGGCTGGACAATTTCCTTACTTTGCGCTCACTTTACGCTAGTGTGTAATGGATACACATGTCTGTCTATGCATCTTTGACTATGTTATATATAAAAATGGACTTAAACGTTAGACTGCGACGCTCGCGCATATTTCGTATTCGTACTGCTAATACATATTTGTTTCATCAATAATCTTCCGACAGTTCTTATCATATTATTAATATAAATCTCATATTTTCATGCTTAGTTTATTAATTGTTGTTTCACGCCGCGCGCCCTCCACAGCGCTGCGACATATTATCATTAATAGTTTGTCTATACAGAGTAAAGTAAAACAGCTAATTCGATCAAACTCTAGCTTTGAATTTGCCGTAGACAATGACTTCAAGTCCAGCGGATACATGAGTCTGATTTGATTCATTATCATTTGATGAATGGTGGATTGGTTTAGTTGTATTCGTTTTAGTGCACGAAGTTGTTGAATTGTCATTGGTTTATGTCTGATTCTAAAGATTATTTTATTTTTGGTGGAATATTTTGATTTGCGAATTAATTGTGAACCGCTGTGGGGGTGGGTGGATCCGATGGATTATGTTAGCGGGCGCCTAAAAAATATGAAACGATCATGTTTATTAATCAAATGTGCAGAACACAAAACAAACACAACTTAAAAACAAAAAGAAGGTACCAACCAACAAACCAGGGTGGAAATTAACTTAATCCAAGCTAATGAGAAACACAAGTGGTTGTTAGAGCAAACGAGAGGAAATGTTTTAGACTTAAGTAGGTCTCGTCACCTTGTCTGAGTAACTGTTAGCAACCCAAAGAAACCGCAGAAAAGGCAGAAATAAAAGTCATGAGTGTGTGTAATATGAACGTGAAGTTTCGAATGAATGGCAATGACGGTGATGGATGATTTACAGTCATTACTTGTAATACATTCACGTTAATTTTATAATAGAGCATTAAATATAATCATCGTACGGCTAATTGTATTTTGTATAATATAATGAATATCTACGACTTGTCATCTCTTGCAAAACGTCCGCCTTTTTGCAATCGAGCACATCAGTAATCGACACAGGCGCTATCACCAAATACAGGAAGTATATTAATAGACAAACAAATTTTTACAACAATCCTCTCCAGTAGTTTCCAATAAATGATGATCAATTTCGACAAATTCTACTTTCGGACAATTTTGACACGTGTGGGAGTGAAGTGTGAGCCAACATGAAGGAAGCCATTAGAGAAAATGATTTTTTCATGAGCGTAGAGGCAGAGGTAAACTTGGCGTTCGGACTAAGGCATTATCTGGAAATGGAGGCTTGGGAGTTCATGGGATGTTCTCTAGTGACCTTTGACAGGTCTAACCACGTCCGTGGAGGAGACGTACTTCGAGTGTGCAGTCGCCTTGGACGTACTGATCTTTCTGTCGCTGTCGCGATTCACTGAAACGTGAATACAAAAACACGCAGAATGCTCGATTACTGATCACTAGACTAGTTAATAGCGCCCTTTTCTTTCGCCCAGCTTGGTTCTTTGTTTGCTTTTCGCAATTGTTCATGGTGTGAATGCTGTGTTCATGTTGACGTTAAATGATGTGATGGTTGCTCGACAGAAAGAAAACTATTCTCACATTTACAATATTATCTGTCATCCCTTTCTTTACACATTTAGAACATTTCGCAATAGTATATAATACAATACAGAAAAGTATCGGAGAAACTCCATCTCGACTAGAGTCCTCTCGGATAAAGTACTTCATGAAATCACTAACAACTAAAACAAAAACGTTCGAGATGAAATTTCACCAAACTCAATTCCTTACATGGGTAGTATAGATACTTTTTGTAACATCTTAACCACGATTCGGTAATTTGGTTGCTGTTTTGTCGAAGATTACAAGTAATTATTGTTGTTTGTTGTTCTCTACACCTACACACGT
This sequence comes from Ecitoglossa quadriceps, assembly GCA_027574925.1. Taxonomy (NCBI): domain Eukaryota; kingdom Metazoa; phylum Arthropoda; class Insecta; order Coleoptera; family Staphylinidae; genus Ecitoglossa; species Ecitoglossa quadriceps. Next base: position 24,944 of record JAODGC010046878.1, on the reverse strand, counting down.
GACAGAGACGGGGTGAGGTGGCGGTGGCGCGCGTGTCGGTTGATGTTTGTTGTATACATGTCGAGAAAAGAATAGGGAGGAAAAGAGTTTGTTTTATAAAATCATAAATTAATCAATCGTGTGTCAATCAAATGCTTGACTTTGGACGTTTTGGGCTGGCTAGGCGGGAGTAAGGAGTAGGTCTGAGCTGTGGGGCGAGAGATAGAGAGTACTTCATTCTAGGTGCTAGCTACTAACCGGGTTGCTGGCCGACAGCCGCCGACGACTGGGGCTGCGTCGATGTGCCAAGCGGCGTCTGGCTGTTGGCCTTCTGCTTCAGCATGGTCCAGTCAAACGTGTAATCGTACTGGTGGTTGAGTGTGCGGAAGAGAATACGGAACAGTTGTCGGAGATACATGTAATCAGGGGCTTCCTCAAAACGCAATCCTCTGGTGTAGTTCAGATACATTGAAAACTCAGCGGGAAAACCCTAAAGAACACTCAGTAGTATCTAGGTACTTTGCCAAATCCAATCAAGCAGTAACAGCGCCAAATAAACTTACTTTGCATAAAACTTCCACCGGTGTGGACATCTTTTTCTCGCTAATTTTTTCATACTTCTGTTTTTTAGTTGCTGCTTTGAGCCCTTGCCAAGGGAGACATCCACGATTGAAGTACATCAGAACATACCCTAAACTCTCCATGTCATCGCGACGAGACTGCTCAATACCCAAATGGGCATTGATTGAAGCATAACGAGCTGTACCAGTCAGATTCTTATCTTCGCGGTATGTTATGTGCATTCTGAAACACACAAATTTCCACATGCACCACTTCCTTGTCTCCGCGTACCAATTTATCTACAATCGAGATATAAATAACTTCCTCTTACCTAGTACGAGCATCTCTGAATTTCTTCGCAAGCCCAAAATCAATCAGGAACAGCTTGTTGCAGTGACGTCCAATACCCATAAGGAAGTTATCGGGCTTGATGTCACGATGAATAAACGATTTACAGTGCACATACTCGATACGGCTGATCATCTGATCTGCCAGCATGAGCACTGTCTTAATGGTAAAGCGACGCGAGCAGAAGTTGAAGAGATCTTCCAAGGAAGGGCCCAGAAGGTCCATGACCAAAACATTGTATTCCCGTTCCTGGCCATAATATCTACACAAAACAAAAACCATGGAATTAGTAATCAAGCACAAATTAGTGATGTTATAGTTAGATTGTTGATTTAATACAGATAAATCCGAATCACACTCAGTGGAACGTCGACGTTTCTATAAACAAGGCGATAAAAATTTTATCGCATATGTCATCGAAAGCTGCGCCTCGTGTTCATTTTAAATCTACGATACAAAGCTATCACGCGCTCCTTTAAACGAAATACAAACAAAGTTCACGTGTTGAAAACGTAAAAATTCATGTAGCAAATAACTAACTAGAATTGAAAAAGCATCAATTTGTGATAAACATCTGTTTTCCATTTCTCTCTTTCTGGAATTTCAATCGAGTGGAAAACCGGAATATAGTGACTAATTCTTCCCCGGAAAGCCTGTCGCTCCATTTCATGGCAGTGGTGGTGTACGAGTTTAGAGAATCGTTAGCGAATCGATCGCTATTCACCATCGTGCGCGTGTACAGACCACTTCAAGGTGCGTTTTGTGTGTACGTAGCCTGCAATTGCACACTGTATAGTAAGTATCCTGGTTATTTATAAAGTGAAGTGTACATGCACAGTAGCTCTGGAAGCGCAGCGCGTTACGTCGACCTTTGTACACCGTACAATTACAATTAGTTTCAGCAACTCCGCAAACTGAACAAAACCAGCTAGTGTATGATATCACAAATCAACAACAAAACACGAACTATAAATAATGGCATTCGAATTATTGCTTTGTATAGGATCAAATTCGGTGACTAAATTACATAAATAAGAGATACTTGAGAGATATTTTTTTTGACTTTTTATTAACTGCAACAATTCCTCTTGTTCGGTTACAATCTGCTGCTTCTTTTTGTCCCCTTGCTGCTACAAGAATTTGAAGATTTAAACCCACTTGAACTCGCTTTTTATGCTTGATGACTTGCGAGAGAGCAAGTGAACTTTTTTCGTCGAAGCACGCGGAGTGTACGACGGAGTTTGGCCTCTCCTCTGGCTTTGTTCGCTTGCATCGAAAAGCGTTTGTAACAGTAAATCAGCAAGTCGCGCGCGCAGGAGAAGAGACCAAAGAAGTCAGTCAAACAGGACGAGGATCCAAGATGCTAGAGATGCGTTGGAGCTTCATCGGCAGAAGAGGGATACATACAACGCACCAGTTGATGCAGTGAGCCACATCTCAGGCAGCTGGAGGTGAAGAAAAACAGGAAATTGAATGCGAGAAGACTATCGTAAAACACGGGGAGGTAATAAAAAAACAACCGGATTATATATCATCTTCATCGAAATAAACATGATACAAATAACATGTGTATCCTTCAACATATAGACTATTGTTATAGAAGTGATATCGATAAAGTAACGCAATTAATGCAACCATTCGAAATAATGGCTTTCAATTGTAGTGAAATGGTATTGAGAAGTGCATAATGGCGCAATATATTGAAACATTTCTACTACATAAATAGCAAATACAAAATAATGAAATTATTAAGTCTGACGACGATGAAGATCCTTGTCCTACTTTGCGTTTCAATATGTTCGAATGCTTGAGTGATTCCATACTTAATATTTTTGTTTCCTTCCACAAGGTACCCAGCTGTTTTCAATAGAAATATATGTAAGAGAAGAAATAACAGAAAGGCAATAAGCCAGACCAATATCCCTAAACTACAATTTTAGAGAAAATAAATGTGTGCAATAATTAAATCGATATTTTTATATTCATCACCAAGTTTATTTATATCATAATTTTCCACTTTAGACGTCTATATTTACCATGCTAACATTTCTAACGTGCAACAAAACAGGTGAAAACCACTTCCACCTTCGTTCTCAACCTATTCAACGCAATCAACTTACGGTCCAAGGAAGTAGTGCGTTGAAGTTAGGACAAGCAGCAATCAAATTCAACAAGTTCTTTTTATCGAAGAAAGAAGACCATCATATGGATATCTCGACTCTATCAAGGAGGAGACAAAAAGGCAACGGCAATCAATGTCTGGTGTTTCCAAACGCTCATTCACTTCTTTAACCTTCCTGCGCTGCTTTGTAATTCCCCCCAAAGCAGACTCCCAGTAAAGTTACTCAAGACAGTTCGAAGCGAGACATTGGCGTCGCAGCCAACTGTGCAAAAAGCCCTAGACACGACTAGATCTAAGCTGACTCAGCTCAAGTTACCTACGAGAGCAACTTCAAGCCTCACAAGAGAATCACAGCTCGTCGCAAGGTTGCGCGGTTAGTTAACTTCCTGTTTTGTTCAGTTGGTCAGTCAACAACTGGCAAGCATAGTTAAAAACCACAAAAGGAAGCTATACCCGAAATGCACTGCACCACTCGAAGCGTTTTGAGAGTGATTCAAATTTATGATTACGACGTGTGGTTAGCATTGTGCTTATTTCGGGTTGAAAAAGAACAACCCAAAGTTGAGTGACCCCAAAAGCTCGACTAGATGGATGTCTTGGATGGCGACGCGCGTCGCATGCACATCATCATCAAGCTACATGCGCGATGTGCATACAAAGCGGTTGGAAAACTGACAATTACTCAACGAATTAGAGAAACAATAAAACGCTGATGTCTTTTCAGGGTGGACATGCAAAATATTTAATGCCTAGTTAATTAATAACAAGCCATCATAAAGTGCGGTAATGCAGGGATATTAACACGTTGGTCCTTAGTCGGCAAAATAATGCAGATATTAAGTTGTGTCAGACTTTACTATCCAGCTATTTATATTTCAGGTTTAAGTTGCCCAAATGAACAGAGAGTTCAATACATGATGTACACATTTGTATTTTGCAAAAGTCCATGTTTCCACGTGTTCAATTTTCTATGTGGAGGTTGGGGCGTAACGACATTTCATTTGCCGACAAATCCTCGCCATTCTACTTGAACTATTCTGTATAGCTTGCTGTTACTCTTGTGAGGAACGTGGGAAAATGTGAAACTGAGACATTCCTAGACAATGTACGCCTAGACCAGACTGAGTAGACATAGTCAGAATAGGTAAAATATAAAGAGGTATGACAACGATGCACATAGTGTAAAGGTACTTACATTTGCCAGCAAACCAATAATTTTTACCTAACGTAGGAAAATAAAAATAGAATGACGCCCCACTAAAAATAGAATTTTCCCGCGGACATGTTGACTGAAAGTAGCTAAACCAGAGTATAAGAAGTAATTCAGCGAGAAAATCAAGTAGTTAATAAATTAGGAAAGAAAAATGCTTATAAATACGAGGATTAATCCCGATAGATTAGTCTATACCAAGCCATGAATCTAACTGATCACATTGCATGTGAATGAAACTAAACGTGTTTATCTGCATTCGGAGCTATTAGAGGCCAGGCTGAACGTAGAATACTATACTCAATGACGCTTTCGACCCGTTGATAGGAAATTTATAAAATAAAGCGCACTAAAAATAAAGACGCACTCATCGCAGTCACAAACTAAAGTAGAAAGTTAAAAGTAAGAAGAGCCTCAGTGTGCACAGAGGCAGCAAAAGCTAAAAAGTAAGAAAAAAATAATGGTAAAAATGTCATCGGTGCATTGGCAAAATAAACAACCACAGCAACAACCAAACAGCAACTCATACAAAAGCAGAAAATTAATTTTTCACTCACGAACAGCATTTTAAGTGATTGGCATGGTTGTAATAGATTAGTAATAAATAAATAAGATTTCTAAACGCTATCTTTATTTTTATGTGTTTTATTTGCATTCAATTTATGGATGCTCAACAGCTTTGTGTGACGTTTACATAAAGCTTAACTCAAGTGTCCCAGATTCGACTCGTTACGGAAAAGCTTGCTGAACCTCTTCAACGTTTAACGGTGTTTTTCGGACAATCAGCAGACCAACAACGCACTGCTGCATTGTGCAATTTATTTAAGCACGCAGCACCAAAGTCAAAGAATATAAAAAACAACGAAATATTCACCAAATAAAAAACCGGCTGCATTAACAAAACTCTCTATTTCACCGCTTGCTTCACGTTAATTTGTGAATCCTTTCCAATTTACTATTCACGCTTCTCAAGAAATTGTCTTGTTTACACAATTTATGATTTTATGATAAGTGTTTCAAGTTAGTACGCCTGTGGTGATCAATTGTAATTTAAAGCCATAAATCTATTGATACACTATCATAAAATTAGGCATATAGACTTAAAACTGGTGCCTGTTCTATATTACAGTTTGCTACAAACACGATATGCACGCACGCGTGGAAAGAAAAGTAAAAGCAAATTTGCCATGGCTTTGATTCTATTTTGCACTGATTTGCAGAGGTACTAATTTCATTCAGTTAAGGCTTGCTATACTTATTTAAACTAAACTAACATTAACTTCTAGCATCCCAATAACTTTAGTAAACATCTCAATTTTCTTGAATGTTCCATGCTTGTTGTATTGGTACATTAATGTAATTAAAGTGAAATTAATGACTCACCTGATATGTGGAATTCCTACACCGCCGTGCAAGATCTTATACAGTTTGCTTTCGTATAAAAGTTGTGGGTGTCTGGCGCGAAGGTTTTCCAATTTGACAGCGACTTCCTAAAAATAACAATAAAACAGCTCAGAACAGATGCAAAGACAGTGGCTATGATGTATGCGCAACTAAAATCCGTTATCTATTGATGAAAATAAAGCCAACGGGACAAAAATAGAAGCAGGGTATAATCAATTTAATTTGCATCTAGCACTTTGCATGTCAAAGTAGACGTTTACCGATATGCTGCATAAAGAAATACAACGGAATCAACACACTAATCACGTGCTTTCCGCGCATGAGATCAAAGTTAAACGCGAATTGAGCACTTCTTCTCCACAACGCGACCATTTTTTCGTGGCTGACACTTTACTTTAAACTTTAAACACTGGTGTCAGTTAATCATTTCTATGCAAGCGATTAAAATACTGATGAGTGTCAATCGCGAGGATTGCTTGTTGCACGTTTTAATGACGTTAATTAAAACAGTTAGTTTCTGCACTGTTGTCGATTGCAGGTCGTCGCCATTAAACTAACGCGACGACGCCAACACGTTTCATATTTCTACGAAGAAATAAACAATTTATCCGTGCTGAATAAACAAGTCTATCATGTGCGCGTCCACAGTGAGAAAATATAAGAAACAGAATTCTCCGATATCAACAATTTTTTTTAAATTCAAACAAGAAGAGTGTAAATGACGTTGAAGGTTTCCTGAACCATTAAGAAGTTAAGTTAAAATACTTCACATTCAAATTTGTACAATTCCCTTGTGGGTGTTAACTATTCTCAGAGGCAAGAAGTCTGGAATATTTAACTTTTGCTCAATCCCTGCTCAAACGCAGATTGAGCAGAGTGTAACCTCAGTTGAAGTAATCAATTCTGCTAAAAAAAAAAGACAATTTTTGCAAAAATATGGTTATTGGATTGATGGTGCCTAAGGAAACATTTCCTACGTGGGCACTCCACACACGATTACTTGACCATAGAACAAAATTACGGAAAATTATTCACTCCTTTTACGCTACTAGTTTAAATGCATTTGCTTGAGTATAGTCATAAGTGAAAAGCGTAGGTTT